>VZRX01018135.1:0-12243 GCA_013398075.1 Notiomystis cincta | reverse complement strand
AAAGAGAGAGAGAGAGAGAATGAAGCACATATTCATGCTACTAATCCCTTCAGAAGGCAGAATTTCACCAAACCCTGGCTTTTCTAGGATCAGCATTTTTGCCAGAAACTTCCCTGACTTGAGTTTGAAGACAGTACTTAGCGTTTTTGTGGCACAGGGGATGGAGAAGAGGTGATGCATGTTTTAAAAGTAAGGTGTAACCAGTGGCTAATGATGCAGTCATTTCCCTTTTCAGCTTATGTTTTTATGAAGCTTTTACTAATCATGACTGGTTTTTTTTTAAAGGCATGAGCTAAATGCTTTGCAAAAATAAGAATAGAAGTAAAATAGAATACAAATTCATACAAAATTTACAAGAGCTGAAATTTTGGGGACATTAAATTACAAATTTATTGAGTGCAAAGTCAGACAGGCCACTAGAAATCAGAGCCTCATTTCTCATTTCTCAGACATCCTAGGCCCTTGTAATCCATATGCATTACTCAGTATGAAGATAAATTATTTGGTTTTTACTAAAATACCTCTTCAAAAAAGATCTTGATTTGGTTCTTTGTTGTGTCAGTTTATGCCTCCTGACCAATACTGTTAAAAATGTGCACCATAACTTCCATCTGAATGGAACCACTGCCTAGTCATGAGCTCTATTTTTCTTCTTACATAAGACTAATTAGCCATATTCAAAATAGTTCATTAGCTTAGCTACAACTGATCCAGGTCAGTTTGTGTGCCTGTCTCCACGATGTCTTGGTCACCTAGAATCTTCCACAACTACAATTCATTATTTTCCAGTTACTGACTCCCGGCACTGAAAATGCTGAACAGTATTGACCCAGTATTCTGGCCCAGCATTGATCCTCATGGTGACTTCCCAGTGTTAGGATACAACTGTGCAACAGCAAGTCAGCATTACCCATTGACCACTGATGACTGTGATTTTGAAAGCTGTCAGGTGGCCAACTTTTAATCCATTTAACATGTTTTATTGGTGTTGCATAGCATTGATTCTATAATCAGAATATTATGCACCACTGCTTCAAAGGTCTTTGAAAAGTCCATTACATTTACAGAATATCCCATCAATCAATCCTCAAAACTGAGCAGTGAAATTATAGTTTGTTCCTCAAGTGTAAAAGATGCTTATTTTCTAGGAGTTGTTTCTGTTATTCCATTAGAAATGAAGAAGACTAGTAATATAACTCATCATCAGATAGAAGGATACCATCCCTCTCATTTCCAAATGCAGGGACAGAAATATTTACTGAACTTTTCTGTGTTTTTTGCATCCTGAATAATACTGCCATTTCCCTTCTACCATGTTTTGTTGCCATCTTCATGGAAGAAACCTTCCAAACATTTTAGATCATCCAACATCTATCCTTTATCCTAACATATGTTTGTCTATTATGACAAACATAGATTAGTACTTTTTTGTTCCTTCTTCTCTTGCATCAAAACTTTATGGCCATGGAGTTTTTTTAGAGAATTCTAAATTTTAATTTATATGGGTTTTTTCCGGATTTTATTTAGGATTTTACCAACTTTTTCTTCTTTAAATCACCATGTTGTGTGCATATATTCATAATTATCATCAATCAGTGTCAGTGTGAGAGTTAGTGGCTTGATAAACCAAATCTCTTTGTGCTGCCTCTTACTAATCTTGTTAGCCGATTGACTGAATATTGGAAAAATTGGTATGATAAGAGACCCTAAAATATGGAGCATGTAGTTAAAATGACAGTCCCACAGAAGACAGTCACTGAGGATATATGAAAGGAAAAAGAGTTTATGCGGTTTATGTGTATGAAGTGGGCAAGGGACACAGAAGTATCAGCAGAACTGAGAGCCATTGTGCTTCTTGCTTGCTGCTATGAAGATGGAACTATGAAGGTCCATAGGTTCTTTCCCAGATCCTGCTCTTACCTTTGTAAATGGTTATTCTCCACACAATTTCTTTCAGCAGAGTGGATTGTTTTTGTCGTTATTTAATTCCAAGCTGAGCCTTGAGGTCGTAATGAGTCTTGATTTGTAATGAATTTTCCAGGTCTGATTTTGTCAGGTCTTTTTCTGAAAATCCCACTCATGTAAATTATCTTGAATAAGACTACAAACATAAATGACCTCTTCCACTGATTGAAGCTTTAATTCCTGCTAGAACCTTTTCTGTAGTACATGCCCTGCCAGAGATACAGTTCCCTGCCCCAAGTTTGTAATTCCTCTGTGACTGGGGCAATCAGTACTTTTCCTTAAATTATTAATAAACCTAACATCTCATTTGATTTCACTTTCTAGGATCTCTTCATGGTCATCTGTGTTAGTATACTAAAGAGATAAAGTGAGAGCAAACCTGCCACTTTTTCCCTTTTTGGAGTACAAACCACTTTCATAATATTCTTTCCCAGTAACATGTCCATGGAGCATGTAATGTGTCAAGAAAACACGGTGGATGTGCCATCTTCAAGTGAAATCAAACCCTTTAAAATCAGCTAAGCAGACATACAGTTGGCAGTAGTGTCTCATCTCGTGATCTCTTGTGTCCCTTCTAGGTCTTACCAGCATCTCTTTGACAGCTGTTTGTAATTCCTACTTATCTTTGGCCTTTGCCAGCCCTTCTTTTGTAACAACTGAGGTAACTCTTGTGCACTCACTCCTCCTAGCTGACTTCCTGAGGCACCAGCACGTGGAATGTTCCTATCTAACAATCTCATTTCATCATATGTAACGTAACTGTGCTTTAGACTGAGGCTACCCTATAGTCAACGTAATCAAATCAGGTTCATTGATCCTTAGACAACCACTGGTACTTCCAGCCAGAAAGGAATTAATTTTTACACTATAAAGAAGTCTAGTAAGTCTATATATTTGAACTGCAGTTCAAAAGAAAAGCATTTGGAAATATTTGTAATGAGCATCCTTTGATTACAATGGGACCAAGATTTTTTCTCTGACCAACATTTTGTTTCCATTTTGAAATGCTAAAGAATGGATAATCCATCAGTACTGTCTACACAGTTCAAGAACTATTGTCAGGACATATAAAAAATGCCTGAAATGTGAAGGCCTGACACAATGCACATTTATGTCAATAACAGTGCATTTTTCTACAGAAGTCATGGACTTTGCATCAGATTTCATCACAAAGGAAATGATAAAATGCTTGAGAACTCCACTCCTGTTCTGTTAAATTAAATGAAATTGCTATAGATCAAAGGAAAGCCCAAATAGTTAGTATAGAGAAACAATAGGATCGTGCATTCTTAAAGAAAATGGAAAATAGTAATCATATTCAGAAGAAAAATGCAATAAAGAAAACAATTTGACGTAATATTCTGTTGGCAAAAAAGATATCTCATTTTCAATTTAATATTAAAAAATTGCTCACATTAATTCTCTTCAGTTTTCCAATATACATGTATGAGCTGCAGATTGAGCTGTGCAATTCATCATAAGTGTTATTTGCCAATATAATGTCCAGACTACTGACTCTGACAAGAGGGAACAACTTACTTGATACTTTACATCCTTCATATTCTCAGTTCCTTACTCCCTACGTATGTTAGAGTGCAGTAGTATAATTTAGTTCATTAAAATATAAAATAAAATAAAATGTATGCAAAATGGTTGATACTGTCTGCCAGTGTCTTTTAGAAGCAGTAGTGTGAAGAGTATGTGAAGTCCAAAGTGAAGGAATAGCAAAGACTAGGAGTACTGCAAATACAGTACACTGCCTGTACATCTGTCCACGAAACGTGTGCACTATTTGGTTTTCATCAGGTAATTTCACTTCTTTACTGAAATAGTTCAGTTCTTAGTATCATACAGATAGGTGAGAAAAATGGAAGTCTTACTTTAGAAAAGCTTACACAAACATGTCAGGTAGACCTCTGCCTAAATAGAAGAACATGGACAAAATTATCTCGTCATCAAAAACAGATGTCCAGGATGTTTTTTATCTCACTGTTTTAGGCAGTGTCCAGATCCCATGGCCTAGTTCAAGTCCTAACTCAGCTGTCTGTGTATTTACAGATCTTGGGGAAAACCTGAATAGAACATATTTATTAATAACTCAGTCTGCAGAGTGCCAAAATTCAGTTTCACTGAGACTACTTCTCGTTGCCATAATGCAAACTTATATTATCTTCTGAAATAGTAATGGGAGAGTCAACACAGACCACACTGAAAGAAAGACTTGTTTTCTTTTCAAGTTTCACTGTGTATTTTGCTCTTCCACAGACTGGCTGCATCATAGGTGCCTTTCCTGTGTGTCTTGTAGGTTGATGCCATTGATGGAAATTTGGCTGTGATACTGTAGATGAACAAAAGCAACTTTTTTTAGTCTCTAAGGTAGGAAAGATTTTTCAAGATTGCAATTTTGGTGTAGAAAAACATGCATTGAGATTTCAGGCTTCACAGAATGTCAAGTAAGTGTAGGATTGGGTTTGGGGCTGGTTTTCTACTCTATTACAGTCTTTGTTTGGCAGAACCATGAAATGAATATAGCCCTCCCATATAAAAGGTAATATTGAACCAACCCAAACATTGGCCCATTTCAGTAAACACCACAAATGCAGCTCTTAATTGGGCTACAAAAATCTATTCAGTCAAGAAGGAAGACATGTTCTAGACATAGGCAAAAAAAGCAGTTTCTCAGGCTAACAGGCTGCCATAGACACAGAGAAATGACACAGGCCCATTTCCACCTGGCCTCTGTGGATGCCAAGACGGCTGCAGCTGCCTCCTGAGAAGCAGCAACCAAATTTATGATCCAATCATGCTTCTCTCAACCAGGTCCAGGTTTTCCTGTCTTACAGACACAGTGACCATTCTTACTCCTTACTTCTGAATCAATAAAACTCATTTTCTGCCTACTCTACTCAGTAGGCCTGAGTTGGCTCTGCCACCAGCTTAGTTCTTACCACTTCAAAACTATTATGAATAAATAGATGGGCATACAACCCAGCCTACAGCCTGAATAGCAATTTGCCTTTCTTTTTTTAGAACTAAATACCAAAGAGATTTTTTTCTCTCCCAGTTTGTACCATATCCTGGCTTCTCATACACAAAGCAATTCACTGGAAATAGAACTCATCTCTTTTTTTTAAGTACTTTCATTCTTTACATTAATCAGAAGTTAATCAGAGCAAGTGGGAGTCCCACATTCCCAGAATAGCCCCAGAAATCATTCAGGAAGCAGGAGCTCTGCTGTTACTCTTCAGCAAAAGTTGCCATGACAAGAGAACAGTTCCTTCTTCTAAGTCCTTTTTTTTAAAATTTTATTTTTAACCAGATTGTTTCTGAGGTCATCTTGGGCAGCCAACACTATGTAAGAGAAGAATGAGAAGCTCCAAATCATCATAATAATACAAAAATAGGCTAATTTTCACATTATGTAACTAAATGGGAAAGGAAGGAAATGAAGATAGCATTGGATTAAGTTAATGTAGTTGCAGCCCACTGTAGTCAGAGTAATCATCTTGTGTATGATTTTAAAAGGAGAGGGTGTTTTATTTATTTTAATGGATCCAGCTGCAAGCAATTGTGAAGGAACTAAGTAGAATCAGTAATGATGGTCTAAGAAAGAAGCAAATGTTGTTTCTTTCTTTCTTTCTGGGAGGAAATAAATTAAATAAATAAATTACTTGGGATTTAAGACATTCAGACTCCACAAACAGAGCATTTGATAGGTCATCACAAACCAAAGAACCAGTTCTCCATGAGATGACTGAAAGGTGGTGTACAAGAATATTGACTTCAGCCTCAGAATTACCAATCACCTTCAGCATCCCCTAAGTCAAGGAGAAAAGAAATCTTTCAAAATAGGTTTGATTTGCCTGCTGGGATTTACCTCCTTGGGAAATCTCTCCACTTTTGGCATTTCCTCACTAGGTTATCCCTGGTGACTATTACTCCTTCTTCACCTTCAACTGCTGTAGAAGTTAATCCTGATGATTCTCAGATGGACCTTCCAGTTTATTAATAAAACCCTTCCTAACTGTTTAAAAAAGATCAAATAGAATAATCAGTTAGAAACTAAAAGCAACAGCCACCAAGGCCCAAAATTTAGGAATAAAAGCATGTCCTGGTCAAACTTGCAAGTCAGTAAAGGGCTGAAATATACTGCCTGTCTAACAGGGATCACTGGCTGTTCAGGCAACTGGTCTCCAGTATCTCATTTTCTCACACTGAAGTCTCCTTGTGATCCCCACACCAGGGAATTATCTCCCATCTTGCCTGTAGTGGACACAGCCCAATGTATTGGCATAGAAGGAGGTGGGGGGAGGTGAGAGGGGAAAGGGGAGAAGTTGATAAATTTTTCCCAAAAGCTATAGAAAATTACTCCTTTTACCCCTCCAACTGAAATAATTTCGACCTGCCAGGTGTGACTCACTGCATCAACCCATCCTTAAGGACTACAGTAATCAAGTTGTCCTTTAGTAACATGTAATTGTCACCTTTCCTCTGTTGTCTTGTAATACAGGAAGGACTACCTAAAGCCATAAATGGTCGAGAGGGTTTAAGGCTGTGAAACAAATCCTGGTGCAGCACCAGCTGTCTAAGGCTCAATTAAATAATTAAATGTCTCTTTTTTTTCCCTCAACAAACGAGTCACCTCTGAACATTTCTTGATTGTCCCTTGCTGTCCTTGTTGCAAGGAAATGATGTGACTTTCATGATGAGTAATCCCACTGATGGCAAAAATACCTGCTTGTATAGTCTTTGCAGATCTGGGCTTTTTGACTTGGCCAAATTCCCACAGGATAGAGCTGTCACATACTGGAGAAGCATGATATACTTTCTAAAGTGCAAAAGGAGACAGAGAATGGGAGAGAAAGGAATTATAACAGCAGATTAATTTCCTATCAGAGAAGACAGATTATAAAGGGTAATGTTTCTTGGACCTTTGCAAATGCACCACTTTGTAGCAGTCTGAATGTAAAATGATATGAAGAAATATAAACTATTACAGAGAGTGGCACTGGTTGGCCTGCCTGTTCAATGGACTCATTTTTTTCTTTTGTTTTGTTTTTAGTTTAAGGGGAGAAATTTTATTGTTTGCCTTAGAAATTATTAATTTTACTCTGAAATTTTAAAATCCTGTATGTCAAAAAATACTCTGGGATTTGTAAATATTAGACTGCTTGTATTCAGTGTACTTGTGACTTCTTCAAACTATTCTGCACACATGAACATTTCTTAGAAGGAAGTACAGAAATGTTTTGTTGATTGTTAGCACTGCTAACAGTTTAAATGTCACCCTGCAATAGCACTCATCAGTAGAGGTATCATTTCTCTTTTCCATTTTAATAATAATTCATCTAAACAAATAAGCCATGTATCTGTTGGGCATGACCAGGCTGAAACTAAACGTGAAGAAAACCATAAGTTATTCCACTGGAATATGTTATAGGTAACATTAGTTTTCACAAATGTGTTCTATCCAGTGGGGAAATCTACTTTTCTCCAGAGGACACTTTATGGATAACTGTGCATTGTCAACCGGTTGTTCTGCTGTGTTGCTGAGATAAACAGCAGGAATTTTATTGTAACAAATTCAGTATCCAAATAAGACAAAAAGAATAAAAGACTAGAGAATTTGCAGGTGATTTATTCCATGAATTGCAGCTGTGAATCGTCAACTACTGGAATGTTGTTTTTCTTTCATTGACTACCTGTTGGAAACCTTCTGATGTTTTAATAATCATTCCTATTCACTGCAAATGAACTAAAGTAGAATGAATTTTATTGGACTATGGCTAATTTTCATGTTTATGTACAGTAACATATTGACCTTGAGTTTCTTATGGTTTATAGTACAGATTTTTACTACAAGAAATTCAGATTTCTCTTTTTTTTTTTCTTTGTGAGTTACCTGGACCTTAAAATCTTTCATTTGGACAAACATTCCTACCAATAAATCATTCACTAGAATGATCAGATAAAGTGTACATGAAATATGCATGAACATAATTGAAATGAGTTTATTTAAGAGCTAGAATGAGTATTTGTAGACAGTTTTCTGGAGCATTCATCCAGCACTACTGAAAACAGCATAATTATTGAATAAAAAGAAATGGCACCTGATAAATGTAGGCCTGACAGCACACTGGAGGAAAACTATACAAGATATTACTGGCATGGCAAAACTTTTCATGGAAAAAACCAAACCCACCAAACAATTAATTCATTGCATATCCCACACTGGAAATGTTCTTACTTGCCTGGGCAAACACAGACTTGTGTTGTTAAAAGGGGAGCTAAAATCGGAAGGAAAAATGCATGGTAGAGTCATCTTAAATGTCAGTAATTCAAAATGGGGAGATTGAAGATTGTTTGATAGAATTGTGAATTACCAGGGTGTGTTCCAAAGCAGATTTATTCAGTCCTTGGTTCTTTTACTCTACAGCAACACTGATTTCACATTCAACTTGTTCGCTCTTGTTTCTGCGGTGGGGGGAGGGGGAAGAATGCTTCGTATATTTATATTATTTATATATTTTCAACCGGGATTTGTCATATTCCTCACTTAGAAAAAATCCAAACTAGTTATTTGGTGAGGTTTCAAAATCTTTTGCAGACATCAACTAGTTAAATTTCACAACACTTCTCTGAGGCAGAAAATTAAATTTTAAAATTCCCAATTGTTGAATAAGGAAACTTAAGGACAAAGGTTAAGTGATTTACTGAGGCCACAGGAAACAGTATAAGCAGTGGAATAAGAACTTGTTCCAGCCCATTCCTGTGGCTGGTAACATACCAGAGCACAGGACAATTATAAAATTTCACACACTTTATCCATAGTCTATCTTTTTCCTCCTTCCCCTTTCTAACCAGATTAAAAACATTTTCAGTGGAGCATTGTTCCATATAAAGTACTGGTATTTCTATTTCTGTCATCATGTTTCTTCAAAAAGCCTTTTTTAAAAAATCTTTTCTTTAAAAGGCTATGTTATCTCATATATAAGATAGTCTTCCTCTCAGGAATAAAAAGTGCCTGTGGATACTGAAAACATGACCACCGCCAAAGTGTCCAAGAACAGACACGAAAAATGATTGCTTCAACAAAGGAGTGGAATGATGCAAAAGTTGTTAGTCAGACCAAACGGCTTTTTTCAAAGCTAAAATGTCATTTCATTGAAAACAGTTCCTGAAATAAAATTAATTTAAGAATCCAAATATTTTAGACTGGAAACTTTAAAATCAGATTAAATTTCTGTTTTCTGACTTTAATGTTTCCTTATGGATTTAAAAGAATTATACTAATACATTAAATCAAAATTTCCCCCACTCTTTATTCTTATTATCTTTGTTATGGTTTCAAAAAATAGGATAAGTTCTGGATTTGCTTCTGTTACTCTTATATTCACCTGTCCTGTCCCCTCCGCCCCTTCCTTTTATGTGTCCTTCCATCCAATTTTCAAACCTTCCTTGATTTTGGAAGGCAGAAGGGGAAAGTGAAATAGTGTGAATAAGCTACCACACATCCTAAAGTATTGAGAAAGTGGTAAAAAATTACGAAAGTGGAGAGAAGATAAAAAGCTGATGCTTCATAAATTAAAGAAGATTAGAACACAAACATTCCTTGTAAGCACATTTAAAATGAGTAATTTTAAATTGTTTGGATGGAGGTTGGGCAGGGTCTGTATTTAAAATTCCCCTTGAAACTTTCTTGAATGGAAAAGGAGAAGAGTATTTTGGGAAGCCTTTTCCATAAAGAAACTGAGATTTTAGGTGAATGGAGAAAACTATACAATGCCTTTTAGGGCATTTTTATTATGTTCACTAAAAATCACTTTCATTTTTCTGCATTCAGGTAACTTTGTTTATGTAGGGCACATCAAGAAAAAGCAGTTGTCAAGAACCTAATTGTCCTGTAGTCTTTATATAAACTTGCTCTAACAGGCCAAGCTTACTTGAAAAGTCTCCCTCCCCTTTCTGCAAGCGTCTTTCAAACACACAGTTTGTGTAAGCAGTGTGTTTTGTCAGACGGTTCAGGCTGCCTAGAAACAGCCTTTCCTGAGCAGGAGCTGTAGACAGACTCCAGCTCCTCAACAAGATGCAACCAGTGGGTGCATTCAGTGAGGCAGTGCTCTGTGATAAGCACAGCAAACACAGGACTGGAGTGAGAGGAGCTTGCAGCAGACATCCTGGGAATCCCTAGAACCTCAGCTGGGTTGGCACGCAATTCCACAGTGGTCAGAGTTGCCCTCATGAAGGCAGAGACTTGTTGGGGCCTGCCTGCTCTGAGAATCTCTGATAGGATGCATAGTCCCTCAGTTGTTTCTCCCATAGCTTCGAAGAGATAGTGAAAGCCACTCACAGTATATCTTAAACTTGTACTGGATATATGTGGATCTATCAACAGCAAAACATGAAAAAAAAATGGTTTCATGTAAAATTCCTTTTTATTTCAGTTGAATTGGAAAGTTAATTTCTTGAATACCTTATCACAGCAATATGACAAATGGGACATAATGCTTTCAGTACTTGATAGAGCTTCCCATGTGATTCATAACAGCATATTTTAAATAATAGGTAATTCCTCTTAAAAATCGGTTCATTTAGATAATACCACCAACAGAAGAATCACCTGAAGCACACACGAAGTACTTGCTAATGAATGTGTTGGTTAAATCCAAAGACTTAGTTTTAAAAGGCATCTGGAACATGTGCCAGAAAAACGCAGCAGACTTCCATCTGTACTTTGCTTCGATCTGATACAATTAAACGGACCTTTGTGTGACCTCCTTGACCTATCCAGAACTCCCACTGGCTTTCAAGATTGACAGTAATGCCAGTGAGAAGCTTATGAAACAGGGTAAATCTCCTAAGGCACATAAACTCCTTTTTCAATAGTGCCTCAAGCATTTAGGCACAGATCTTGGAAGGGATCTTAGCAGTAATAAACTTCCTAAAGACCACAGCCTCAGTGCCTAAGTTTTCCAGTCTTTGACACAGCCTACCCAGCCAGGGGTCTTAAGAGTTGAAATGATAAACAGGCCTAAGGTGCTTTGAGATCCACAGACAGAGTGTGCCATACACATTTAAACAAGTACGTCCTTCACAAATCCCAAAAACATGCCAAAATCCTGACTCAGGACTCTACTGAGTAGAGTTTCTACCTCACACAAAATGCACAGTGATTGCAGTAGTAAGGCTGTGTTTTGTTTTGTTGGACTGTGGGGTTTGTTTTGTTTTGTTTTGTTTTGTTTCTTACAAAGCTTCAGATTATGGCCTTCCATTGAGCTGCTTTTTATCCTTAGAGGCAAAAAGCCAGTCTAACTTAGCACTGGGGAATTATTAATCCCAGGGCATCATAGAGCTAGTGTGGTCAGTCAGGAGCAGTGAGTATCCTGTAATAGAAGGTCTCTAAGAAAAGCCTTATATGGTTTTGACCTGCCATGAATGCATCTCAAGGGCACGGTAATTATGCTTTAACTAAACATTTCACTTATGAATGCCTCTGCTGTTATCTAAGTTGTTGATATCTTGTTGAGGAGTGAACCCAGGGGAGTGTAGTGAGAAGAAAACAACACAAGAATGTGGAAGTAATGGTGACAGATAGCAAGAATATTAAAACAGGACAGAGAAATCGAATGGCAAGAGATGAAAAGGAATAAAATATGCTTTGCAAGGGGCAAGTCGCACAAGGCATGAAGAGGGAGGTTATTTTGGAAAATGCATCGAACCCACCTCCATTTCTATTTACAAGCTGATTCAGCAGTGCCTGTCATTCAAATCATGTCTCAACAGCAAAGGAATTGTTGTGAGAAGAAAATCATAAAACCAACAGGTGCAGAGAACATGCTGCTGCTGCTATGTTTGAAAAAAAATAAATTACAGGTCTCACATTTAACATCAACTACAAAAAGTTGAGGTGGAAGAAACTGCTATAAGAATGTGAGCCAGCAACCTCCTATCCCTACAGTGGTTTGGTGGTGTGGTTTTGTTTTGTTTTTTTTTTTTTAACTCATCACACTTTCCACGAAGGATCTCTGTCTATGTGTTTGCATGTATGCGTGCATTTGGCTTTTTTTAATCTACTTCGCCAAATTTCTCACTGGTTTCTCTAATGAAAGGTCTACTACTAGAAAACAGAACCTACTTTCTTCCTCTTATTACTTTAAATTACCTTTCGTGAGCTGCCTAGGGACTTTGTGGCCACAACTGTCCTATTTACTTCACCTTCTTCTTCTTCTTCCTTTTTTCTTTATTATTATTACTAAGTAATAATAACAATAACAATAA
>VZRX01018134.1:29249-43841 GCA_013398075.1 Notiomystis cincta | reverse complement strand
AAACACAAAGACCCAAACAAAAAAAAAAAAAAAAAAAAAAAAAAAAAAAAAAAAAAGGAAAAGAAATAAAGAAAAAGAGATACAGAGGAAAAAGTTCTCCCTGAGTGGGAGGTTCACCAAACCAATGTGGTCTCTCTGCCTGCAATTCCTTGCTTCTTCTTCCATTCACAACTAGGGATATCTGAGATACAAATAAAGTAACACACGATCCATCATTAATAACAGGAAATAACCACAACTCCACTGTGCCTGACTTTGAGAGCAGGACCTTAATAGAAAAGAGAGTGACTAAAATGAGTCCATCATGTATCACACCAACAGTGTAAAGTGAAGCTCAGGGTTTCTGCACTGTGTCAGAGTCAACATCCACTGCACACTTTCAAAAGCAGGAACCTAAAATTTCCTGTGTAGCCAGGGGAGGAACGTAGGAAACACAGACTATTCAGGGCACCACAGTTCAATGCTGACAAGATAAACCCACACATTTTTTGATGCCATCTAAAGTTGTCATGTCAGTGTCTGCCCTCCAAACAGCCCTCAAGAGAATGCTCTTCCCTTCCATTGCAAAGCAATGGAATACACCTCCTGCTCCTAATGAGACTGGCCCTGCCAGGAACACCATGGAAGTAAGATACCGTTCTTTATGAAAACAAAGATGTTCCCAGATGTCATACCTGGTGTTGAATTTTCTTATGTATGGAATTCTCCCTTGTTATTCCATGAAGGAGCAAATCCTCCTTTACAATACTGTTATAAGACATAACACTGTTGTGTCCCAGAGATGGGAGGAAGAGGAAGCTGTGCCCTGCCCAGCACAGACCACAGCACAAGGACTTGGCAGCCTCTGTGTGCTTTCTGCAGGGCACTGCTCCCCCTCAGTTTATTTTACACCTGTGCCAAGGGTCTGTTTGAATTCTGCACTGGTCCTAAGTTCCGATTTGACAACTCTCCAAGCCGAAATAATTTATTTATCTAGAGAGCAGCTCTTTCTGCCCTGTTGAAAACATTCAGTTCCTACCTGGCCTTATCCTGTAATAGGGAGGAAAGGACAATTCATCTCCCGTGCTCATTCATTATTCATAGCTCTCTAATGAGACTCCAGCTGAAACAGCCAATCTGCATCAGGTGGGACAATGACTGCTGCCAGGAGAGGACCCTGTGAGACCAGGGGTTCGTTTCACACCGTGCTCAGGGCTCAGCATGTGCCTACAGCAGCGCTAGAAGCTGAGTTCACACTGGAGATGCAGGAAGTTAATTCAGCTCTGGGGGCTTCTAAAGAAGAAGAAGGAAAAAAGCTGAAACCAAAAGAGCCTGAAATTAATTTTCTAAATATATCTGGGAGTTGCACAGAGAATGGTAATTCCCAGAGAGCTGGGGAGTTTTAGTATTTTGCTTTATTCCAGTCTGAAAATATTGGGAACTTTCAATGGTTCAGGAGCCCAGAGCACAGACACACTGTTTTACAGAGTTTTTGGATTTTTGTCTCCCCCTCAACACATTGATGGAGTGAGAGGATCCAGACAGACAGCTGACTAGGAAGTCTTTGAGCTGCTACCTTCAAGGAGATCATAATCTTGAGGTCTTACACTGTAAGGCAAAGTAAACTGGTAAGGGGCCAGAAAGGACTTGGATGTCTCTCAGCAATCAAAATAGTCCCTGGGCACAATTATATCCCAAAGGATCTACACACACTGACAGACCTCTGCTGCACAGGGGGATTTTGTACTGAATCTAATGGCACTCAGGTACCAAAAGCACTGACCCACTGTCACTGACCTCTGCAGAAGCTGCTACATCCAGGGTGCTTCTTCAAACAGAAAAACATCAAGGAAATACTTCCAGTCCCTGCACAGGCATTCAGAAACCTTCCTTCCACTGCCAATGCTTCTACCCAGTTTTGTTTCACTATCAGGATCATTTGAGACAGAGAAACAAAACTTTGAACACAAAGGAAAGCTCCTGAATCTTTATTGCTAATTGTCTTACAGGTCAGAGTGGAAGGACCTCCGGAGCACCTCAACTGGAGCCTCATTTCTCCGTGCCCAAGACAGACCCCTTTGAAGCTCTGCCTCCCTCACTGCCATTCCATTTCATTTGACAACTGCTGACCATCAGTGCCACCTTTAGAACTCCAGGTTGTTCTTGACAAGCCCCTGACAGCACCATCAAATGCAACTCACAGTGTTTGTTACTGCTCTCCCTCTGATCAGCCATCAGCCAAAGCAGCGAGCATTTTGCTTTTGCTCTTCCCCTTCAAAGACAAGCAGGGAGCAGAAGTAAAAGTGTGAGGCTTAACTGGGTTAATCAGGTCAAGAAAAGCAGGAACAATCAGGAGAGAGAAGGAAGGACACATTTATTTGCCATGGCCAAAGGGTAAGAGCAAGGCTCAGTGATGCCCTAAGGCTGAAGGGGGACAGGGAAGGGTAACACTGAGCTCAGACCCTGCTCTCAGGTACAGGTGAGGCACCTGGGGTGAGCTCAGTGTGCTTTGTCTCCATGGCCAGGTTTAAAACCTGACAGAATCAGTGAGAGCCTCTGGTGGGCACTTGGCTCCTGTGCAGCCAAGGAGAGAATTGGGGTCAGTGCTCACTTCCATTTAATTCACCATCATCTGCTGTACCCAGGAATGGCTTCTGAGAAGTGTCAGGTCAAGGCAGGTCAAACAGGACCCAGAACCCTTCTCTAGATTTACAGTGAAATCTCTCACACTTGTGAAAACCACTACAGAGTTGCTCTTCAACATGACTTTTCCTTCAGAAATCTCCTTTGTTCTTTTTCCCTCAGAAATTAGCATGCACCAAGCCACTAAGTCTATTAGAGAAAACTGACCTTGGAGTCATTTAGCTAAGGATTTGCCAAAGTCCAAAGGTATTTATTATTCTTATAAGCAATGAGGCATATGGTTGACTTTTCCAAAGGCCATTTCAGAAAGAAAAGTAAATGACCATTCCTTGAAATGGAAACAGATATTTAAGAACCTTTAGTCCAGATCTGGGCAGGAAGATTTCATCATAAGGCTATGCAAAAACATACAAAATGTGGAAAATTAACACTTGAGAGACCTCATGCTGTTGCTCTCAGAGGATGCTGCCACTCCATCCATACTGCTAAAGCACAGAAAGGTCAGTGTCAACAGATGGGCAAGTGTTTGTCAAGTGGTTTTCATACCCCTGCTCCAAAAGTTAAGTGGAGATGGTCTAGCAGAAATAGAGAAGGTTCTTTATTTAAGAGCAGCCCAAGGTCTAACATAAAAGCCTGGAGAAATTTCAGTTTGAATGGAGTGAAGTTTGTAACTCAGATTTGAATCTGCAGGAGGTTGGATTAGACAGTGGATTCTGAATTTTCATCTTTTTTTTTCTCTACCAGAGATCAAATGCTATCTCTAAAATGCTAAAGTAGTGCTTTGGCAAAAGCACAAACAAAAAACCCATAATTGACAGAAATTTAACCAAAGGCAAACATAATTTTTTACTGAATAGCAAAAGAGTTAGCAAAGGAAGATAAAAGATTCTGTATCCTCAGCCTCAAACCTGAGCAATACCTCTGTACTTGACAATCTTCTTGTCTTGGTCAAGAATGTCAGAACTTCTGTACACAAGAATATGGTAACTAAGCCAAGCTTAGGAAAACAAAAAGGTAAAGAAAAACCTCTTTTGTTTTTTCAGCACTATTTTGATTACTTATCTCTGCTTTGGAAGTCAAGGAAGGCCAAACTTTCCTTAAAGAGAGATTGTAGTAGACTTAAACAGTAAAATGCAACATCAGGGTTTGAAAATACACTCAGTATCTGTAATGGACAAACTTGTCTAACAATTTGATGAGTATGGGCATCAGTGAAATTTTTTTGTAAGTAGAGTAAGTCATTAGTCTCAAAAAAAAAATACAGTGCTGGATTTTCACATGGACATAGAGTAATAGATGTTCTTTAGACACACCACACTCAGCTGACTGCCTGTGGCAGGAGCTGGTGCTGCCAAATATAAGGGCTACTTCCCCAGAGTTTCAACAGCCCTGGTTAAATAAAGAGGGGCAATGATATCCAGCCCAGAGCACAGAAGAACAAAGCATGAAACATGCAAAGAATCCCCCTGCTCAGAGGAAATCAGAGGCCCATTTCTCCACGAAAAGATGTTCTGTGTACTGGCATCACACATTTCATGGGGACACTGAAAGTGTATTTGTCATTTTTTTGCCACACCCAAAGAGTTCTATAAACAGGGTGTGCAACCTCCTTGGCCACTCAGTAGTCCTTAAGTTCAGAGCCCAGCTGCTGATGTCTTTTTCAACAAACAAACTGTGCTGCTCTCGTCTTTCCAGTGCTACAAGCAGCCATCATCAGCTGCCAGATAATCTTCACAGCTCTAGACAGCAACATTGACTCTCCTTGGAAGGCAGATAAAACCTCCACTTCTGAACTTCCAGCTACAAAGAATTATGTTTTGTCATGCACTCAGCAAGAAATAAAGAGTGCCAAAGCATGTTAAAGTACTACAAGAAGAAAAACACAAGCATTATGGTTCTAAACAACAGGAACATTCACATAACATGGAATATTCCAGGCATGACTGGTTCAACACACATTTTGCTTCACTGAAAGTATTAAAAATGCACTGAGATGCCAAAACAAAATGCACCAGTTCTTATGGAACATCATCTGCTGCTCTTACAGAGACATTTCTCCACCAGAAAATAACACTTCATTAAAGCTCAGCTACTTGTGGAGAGTCACTTACAGCACGTTTTGTTTGCTAGGTTTTTTAAAATATTTAAGTTGAAAGAGTGGAATACTATGACCCTGCTAAACACAGCTCCTCTTGATGAAGGAGAACATCTTTTTTTTTTCCTCAGAAGATGGGTTAAATTAGAGTTAAAGAAACTAGAAACTAAGTCATGTAAATGAATTTGATTTGTGTATCTGTTGGGCATCTTAAACTCCTGAAAGTTTCCAAGCCAGGTTGTTCATGCTAATCTGAGATCCAGAACTAAAACCTTCTCATTTGAAATGTTATTTTGCATTGCAGATTCATTTCAGCAACCGGCTCTGTTGAAAACAGAACCAGGCCAGTCTGGTAACCTGAGAAGCAACTCTCATGCACAAGATTCTGCATGGCAAGCTAAACTCATCTCATCCCATTTCCAAGGGAACAATTACTGGTGTTTTCAGGAGTCACTTCCCCTGCTCGGTGTTCATGGTGCAGAGTCACTTGTGAGTAACTCGGGATTAACTTTCTTTGACTCAAGCAGCTCGTTAGGTGCTGGCATTACAGTTTCCTTTGAGTTGCTAATCTGGTGGTGCTAATTAAGGCTTCCAAAGACTGTTGCAATATTCTAATTACAGCAGCCACACGTCCTTTAAATCCATTTAGTGTAGAACAAAGTGGGGTTTGCGATGCACGTTTCTTGGCACCACACTCACAGCAGCATTCTACCACTTCCCCGTGTCAGGATTATCTTGAAGTTCCAACCATTAGACAGACAAAAGAGGATGAATTGAAGAGGGAAGCAGACATTGAATATCAGGGTTATTTTAACCAACCCTGCTGCTGGAAAAAACATTCTTGCAACTACACATCAAGATAATGTACCCTTTACAGGCACCCCCTGAACCCCAGCTGCTCCAGAGATGACAGAATCTTTTCCTCCCACCTACATCCTCCTGCTCTCAGCCCAGCTCAGAATTCCTCCTGGTCCTTGGGTTATTACTCATGGCAAGAATAAATTGCTCTTTCCTGGACCTCTCCAGCACTTCAAACTCACATATCTCCATCACAAAAATTTGCAATACAGTGCTCTGCCCAGCCAGCTGGGTGCATGTACATTTCCTAGGAGACACAGCTTTGAGGAAAAAAGCATTCTTTCTTTTCTGAGATTTTATTAAAACATTTCATTTTGCAATTTCTAGTTAAAATTAATGCTCCCCATCTAATATATTCCAAAACCTCTGGTGTTCTTGCCCACAGTGCAGAAAAGTGGCAGGTTCTCAGTTAATAGTATGTGATTTGGTTTCAGCTCTTTTAACCATCTCCTTCAGATCTTTTTCAATCATTACCAATCTGGCAGAATTCAGATGGCTTCACGTTCACTTTACCCATTTTTGCCAAATATGCCTTGTTCTCAGCAGAGTGAGCAAACAAGGGAGCAGCAGAATGCAGATGGGACAGGGAACTTCATTCCCTTATTTCCATCACTGCAGGCCTGCATGACCCACTTCAGCTCACAGAACAATTCTGCAGTTCTTGCTACTGGGTTAAAAAAGAAATATCTCAGAGGACCCAACTGAAAATCTGAAGAAAAAACCCCACACATTCAATGTGTTCAAAACAATTTGTTTTTATTTCAGCTTCCCAATTACAAATTCATTTATATTTCAAACTGGAAAGCTCTCTTTAGGTCCCAAAGCTTCCTTTCCATATGTGTTAGAACTAAAATAAAATCCACTACAGTGTGAAAAGGAAAATGAAATGCAGTGCAAAGTGTATGGCTGGTGACACACCAAAGGGCTGGAAACCAGCATTTGAAAAGTTTTTTTAGCAGTGCTGAAAGGGGAGGCAAGACAAGTTTGTGGAGCATCAAAACTTTTCATTTATGACCAAATAAAATTATTACCTGGCACACAGCTGTGAGTAAAGGAGCAGGTGAAGTTGGAGGAGGGTATCCCTTTAACAGAGCAATGAACTCATCTCATTAACTATTGGCAGGACAAAAAGTAAATTGTTTATAATCCTCTGATGTAGAGCTGTCAGAGGGGAAAAAAGGTATAAAATGTATTGGTAATGGTATCGGTGTTGGTAATGTGGCCCCCCACACTCCTCAGCAGAGAACAAGGGGCTCACAGAGAGCACTCCTGAATGCCAAAGCTATTAAAATACTATATAAAGCTAAGTATAAAGAAAGCCAGGTTAGTCAGGTGGCCACTCCATGAATCTAATGACACTTGTCATTTAATGTTTCTTTTACTTCTCTCATTTACAGTGTTTTCATCCATGCTGTTTGGAGGAAGATGAAAAAGAATAAAGAAAAGGGGGAAGCCATGCAAAACAAGAAAGTCCTCAGCACTATTTCTATCCCACAATTAATATTGATTGCTTTCTGGTTTCATAGGAATTTGTCAGAATGCTGTCAAGTGCAAGATTGATTTCTATACTTCTGGGAATGGTTGGTTATCAATATAATTGCTACCATCAGTGCTTTTTCACAATCCTTCCTGACATTTCTGCTCCAGGGGCAAATTGGTGCCATGTTGACTATTTCCTCACCTGAACCAGCTACCAATGCATGGGGATTTTATTTTTATTTTTTCTCCCCAATAGCAAAGGTGACATCTACTCCAGCCCCAAAGTACCATTTTTCTATTATTACTGAACACTAAAGAAGCATTAGCCAAAAGCCTAAAAAACCAGGTATCTTTCTGACACTTCTTTCTGCAGGTGGGTTTTATTTTCCAGATAGCAATTCTGTATGCAGAAAAATTACACCTTTACAATTGCTGTGCCTCCTTTGAGAGCACAGGGAATTTAGGGAACCTCAAAGCTTGTGCTGCATTACTGCTCTTCACAGGTAAATAACAAAGCAGCAGAGTCAGACTGGTGCTGATCACGCAAGTGTTGCTACCCAATCCTGGAGGTGCTGAGCAACTCCAGGCCAACAGGAGATTTTAGATGCTCATCACCTTTCTGCATTGACCTACCAAAATGGGCTCAACCCCCTACCAACTCACACTTCTGAGCAGGGATCAGGAGATCTTCATCCCTGCCCTTTCACACGTGGCACCCAGATTTTCCTCATCCTAGCTGCATTGTGAGAGGAGAAAGCATTCTGCAGGAGCAAGAGCACTCATCCACACACAAACCAAATCCAAAGCAGCTTCCTAAGGCCAAGCCAAGTTATTTATGACCTTCTCTCCAGCTCCTCACCAAGAGGAAAGCACAACATAAGGGCTAATCGGGGACCTATTGATGTCACTGGGCTTTGGAGAAGGCCTTTAACTCCAACCATCACAGCTCACATGTGGCTTCCCTACATCCAGACAGGTGCCTTGGAAACATCACAACCCATAGTAGCAAAAGCCTCAGACACTCACTTCAATTGAGCTTTGATTCACCTCTCAAGTGTTAAAGGATTTAGGATCTCCACTGAGAAGTGATAGCAGGAGCTACCGTAGTAGTACATCCTCTGAAATACAGCAGGTCAAAAACCTTCCACAAAAAAAAAAAAAAAAAACAAACCCAAAACCAAAAAGGATTTGCTGTTCTTTCCCTTTTCAATCTGAGGATTTATTAAAGCAGAAGCTTTCTGTGAGAAAATACCAGTTGGAGAACAAAGTAGTTCTCAGGCCAGCATTCGAAATGGAGACCAGTGCTTACCCCTGAAAAAAAAGTCAGGACATAGAGCTGAGTAGAACACGACTTAAACCCAAGGCTGTTTGCCACAAAGGCACCTGAGAGTAATGTGGCATCCCTATCCCTGGGATACTCTGAACTCCAGCACTATTTCTGGAGATCTCCCTCAGAACTTTGAACATTCACGCGCTTAATCTCAGTTCCAGAGAATTCAAACAAATAAGGGGTGAAAAGTCCATATATTTCTTTTGGTTCAGTGGGAGATTTGTTTTCAAGCCAAGTCCAGCTCTATAATTCTGCCATTTCTGTACTTCCCTTGGAGGCTTTCAGGCACTTCCAGCAGCCCTGTCCATGTGTGGCTGCAGCATGGGGAAAGATGAGTTAGGAATTCATCAGGGGATAACGGGACTGGCAGCAACAGTTCCCTTACTGTGGTGAGCAGGAACTCAGAGTCTCTGAGGAAACCCTGCTTCATTCTGAGGCACAGGTTTGCTGTAAATCTTTGTAACAGGTATAAAGGTATAACTCAGAGTTTGCTGGCAGCCTGGGCTGAGGCCGGACACAACACCAAGCCACCGTCCCGCAGTGCACATCGTCCCCTAAGCTTTACTGTCAACATGTAAGCACAAATAATTCACCCTGAGCTCAGCACAGAGCCACTGTTTGCGAGGAGGAGGTTCTTTGGGATGTTAGCAGGGCTGGGGGCAGCACTCCCAGCAGCATTTCAGGCTGCAGAGACCTCTGCGCCCCAGAACTGATTTGGCAGCAGCTGTGGTATTACAAGGTCAGACACAAATTCTCTTTTACTGAACTCTTGGCCTATCAAACATACATTTACAATGGATAAATATGTACAGCACAAACAAGTCAGAGGGATTACCAGGATTAGCCACAGTCTCCTCTGCTGCTGCCAACATCTCAGGCAATCCCTCGTATACAGTGAGGGCAGCAAATGCACAGTACCCATAAAACCACATCTATTTGACAAACCAATGCACTCATCACTGTGAGATGTCAAAGATATAGGTTAAAAAGGTCTTGATATCGTCTCCTTCCTGCTCCTTGCCAAAAGGAAAACACTGGAAACAGTGCATGCCTATGAACAGTATCACAAGGTCAGCCACTGCTGGGCCCAGCTCTGTGCTGGAGCTGACAAACCAATTCCAGCATGTGAATCTCTTTCAAGTGAAGCCTTGAAAATGTTAAGCTATTCTTCTTGGCTCCCCAGAGGGCTGCTCACTTTGGAAAAGCTTACAGAAGCATCTAGTTACTACATCTGGTTTGTGCTGTCTGGAGGACACTGAGGGTTGGAGAGCCCTGGGGCACCATTTGGATGTTTCACACCCCAAACCACAGGAGCATCCCTCTCTAGGATGGAGAGGAAACACCAGAGGCTGCTACCAGCACAAAAAACAGATTTGGGGTTGGGTTTTTCTTTTGTTTGTTTGTGATGTTTTGCCTTGGTTTTTTGTGAGGGGAGCGTGTTTCTTTGTTTGGGGTATTTTGATTTGGAGAACTTACCAAGTTTTGCTCCAATTACAATGTGAACACACAACTCAGTTAAGCATCTCATAGTATTTGGGGTGACTTTGGGTATTTCTGTAATGAGTGACTGTGATCAATTAGAAAGAGGCCCTGTTCCTGAAAACTAGAGGGGTTTATCTTCTATAAAATAAGATAAATGCTTTTCTATAATATATAGGCATGGACATACACATCCACACCCACTCACCATTTATTTAATAAATAATGCCTCATTTATTAATATTCTCCAGTAGTTAGGCTTGTCCAGTGAAGCATTAATATAACATTTCTCAAACAAGGTTCTTGTTCTGCTTGATCTATTTGGTAAATGTTTGGTAATCTATCTTGATACACTGCTGTCTGTCAGGGGCTGCTGCCTCATTCATGCCTTTGCTAGACAAGGCAGGCAGCAGCACTGGGAGGTACCTTCCTAGGATGCTGTAGCCCTTCTTCCTTAATTACATATGAGAACAGTTACAGTGATTTCAAAACTGATGTGAAATATGAATAATTTGAACTAAAATGATGTATTGATGGTCAGCATTTGACAGCATGTAAAGAAATAGCAATGCTTAACGTGAACTAGAAATATCACCAGTCTTTATTTCCTACACTAAGGATGAGTACAAGGATTTAATACTGTAAAATAGCAAGATAACTTGTATGGAAACACAAGGCTTAATTTTTGAAATTTATTTCTGCTATAGATACCTCTTGGGGTCAATTTTTTTTTCTAGTAATTTTGGATTTTATAATCTAGTTTAATTTTATGTCTTCATCCATCTTATTATAAATGAATAATAACAAATTTGCTGGACACATAATACGATTTGCCAAGGATATTTTCAAAGAAAAGACTTCATTAGATTCCCTCTGTGATGTTTGCTGTGCATTTTCCAAGATCCTGGCAGTCCATATATGTTTTGTTTTCTTAAGAAAATGATAAAAAACTGTTGTCTTTTGGTTTTTTACTGTGAAAACCACAACAAACCTCTACTATACTTCACTATTGCAAGACTATGGCCAAAAATCAACCCACAAAAAGCTCATGACATGGCACCCCATTCAAAACCAGTAGGTGACATAATATGGTGTTTTGGGAAGCTTCTGGAATAGAAACTCCATCTAACAGGTGACTTCCAGCTGTTCAACTGGTGCCATCCACACTGATATCAAGGCCTTTGTTCCTGACTGGACAAACCACCCTCAACTGAAGGAGCAATGCCCAAGGCAAGCCATAATAAGTAGAGAAAGACACAGCACCTGTGGTGGTAGGGCTGGCCAGTGGACAGGGCACAGGCAGAGCTTTCACGGTGTCACTTGTCACTGAATGCTTGTTGACAACAGGCTAAAGCTCCTCAGGAGCACCCAAGTCCCTCTGAGCAAACTTGAAATACAAATCCAGGCATTTCAGCACACTGGGGTTCAGGGGGTGTTAAGAAAGCAAGAGGCAGAAAAGTAAATTATTTCACTCGCTTTTTCATGCTGTAACTTCAACCAAGACCAAATATTAGAGAGCAGGACAAGTTCTCTTGGATAAGCACAGACATCACTGCACAGGGAGGGGTGGCAGGACAGGGTACAGCCATGAGAACCTCAGGTGCTCACGCTGGCACAGGGCTGCACGGCTCCAGCCAGGATCACAGAGTGCTCCCCCAGACCATCTGCACATGGAGGGAGCACTTGGGAACAGCCATGAGAACATGGAAAAGGTAAAACAAAGGCACCTGCAACAGGGTAAAAGAAGGGAAGGAGCTGGATGGGAGGTCAAATTAGCTTTGACACTAACACAAGCTGTTGTTCTTCCCCCAGCAGGAATCCTCTCTCCAAAGGGCAAGGCATTGCTTAGCTACTACACCTGGACTTCATGCATCTCCTAATACTCCTCTGCCACCTGCTAATGGAATTTCAGTGTAAGAGCTCCTATATTGCCTCTAAGTGCTGCAAATGATATCTTTTCCATGCAACTTATTAGCACAATCTCTTAAAAACCAAACTGCACTTGCTATCTACATTTGCATGTGTTGGCAGCAAATTGGAGCTAAGATACAAAGCCGGGGCTTGTGGATTTAAGAGACAGGAGTCAAGAGGATTTGTGGTACACAAGAGCTGGGAGTGTGCATGGTGTGCTGCCGAGCATGGCCTCTGTGGAGCACAGTCTCTGTTTTTTTCCCCCTACCTAGACAAGGCACAGTCCTTGAGTTCCTCCTTTTTGCCAACAGAGTTTCCTCTGGATTCTCAAGCAGCTTGTCCTTCAGAGGTACAAGTGCTCCTGCACAAAAAAATAGGGATGATTTTTCTGAGGAGTTTTAGAGTTGTAGAAAATTAGCCTCTCTCTTAGAGGAAAGACTCCTGGCTGTGAGCCAGGGTCATTGCTAATCAACGAACAAGACACAGAGTGTTTGGAGAGGGGCCTACTTTTCAGGGAGTCAACACCTCTTGGCATGTGGAAATAAACAAATAGGGATTTCACTTGACATCTCCACCTTTCAGTGAGGAGAAAAAGGGACCCTTTTTCTGTAAGAGGCAATAGATGCCCAATACTTATTTTCTCTGTGCAAGACTGCTCCAGATGAGGTGTCTTGCTGCTCAGGGATGCAGGTGGGGATGATTTTGGAGCTCACACTTCCCCAGCACTGTCCCTGGGTCAGGAATGTAACTGCTGGTTAACCCCAGACCGTAGGGGAAGCATCCCCCAGACCAGCACTTATCCTGTGCTCCTCTGTGTTTTAAATAAACTGTGAGAGTGTGCACGCAGGGGAAAGACAGAGGAAGAGGTTCCCCATGAACTCATATGAAACAGTCCCACATTTTCCATCCAGAGACATCCACGTAATACTAATAAGGACTGGAAAAGTAGAGCAGAAGAGGTGGATAGCCTTTCAGATTTTGGGAAAGTCTGAGGAGTGGGGTTCTTTGTCAGTGAAGATCAGTGTTGGGAGGGGACTTTTACAGATATCAGGCCTGGGAACCTTGAAACAGGAACGGTCACTTCTCATTTCTGTTTAACCTTGAGATCATAATTGCTAAAGCAGCATCACCTTGTTTCTCTTGGTAATTGGCAGTCACTGAGCTGAAGATTAAGCTAGCATGAAGACTGAATTACCACTCAACTCTTATAATAAATTGGAAAAAATAGCTAACTAGCCTATATTACTGCATAAGAGCTAAAGGTTAAAAATGGCAGCTTCTGCTCTTTGGGTTCATAAGTTACCTGATGCACTGAAAATAGGATCAGTGTTGACTTTAACATGATACAGCCTACAGCAAAGGCACAGAAGACCTTTCCCAACTATACTAATACAGGAGGCTCTGACGTCTTTTTTTTCCCTATATTTTAAGTGTCGCATAAAATATGCAGTGCATAATGAGAGGATGCTTGGTGATTTTGCATAGAGCTCCTTGCTAATTCTGCAGTTTTCTAAGGAGTATTTCACAGCAATGGAAACTGACATTTTAGTAGTTATATAACTCCAGAAGTAGAAGAACCAGGCCAAGACAATGGGATATATTTTGTAGAATTGAAGAGCACCTCAGACATTGTTTTCCTCTCTCATGGAGCTAAGCCAGCTGTCACCACACTAAAACCAAGAAAGCTGCTCAAGTAAGGCTAAAAGGAGAACCAATGGACTTCATCAGCTCCCTACTCAAATGTGCTTGTAGTTGCAAGCTGTAATCTACCACAAATAGTCCCATTTAGAGAATGCAATTACACGGAACAAAGCTGATGACTCTTTCAGTGCACAGAGATCATTAGAAAATGGTAACCAGTTGCAACCTATTATTTCTTCCCACTAGAGAAATAAATTGATGACGCATCAGCTGATTTTCCATCACATGGAAGTGGAGGTGTGCTTATAAAAGCTACTCAAGCCTGCCAGCTCCAGCCCTGATGTTTGCAGGGCAGACACTCAGAAGGAAGATCAGGTGATTTGAGGATGCCAAGGAGGCCACAAGAACTCCGTTTGCTACTGTAGATGCTAATACCCAGCACAGGTGAATACAAATTATGGTATCATTGGAGCTGCACCAGCTTGCCCCAGAAAGTAAATTATTGTCCAGAGTTAGGGCTGACAGATGTTTTAATGTGCTACTTGTGCATTAAGGCTTCATAAGACAGGTTCTGAATGAGGCTAAGTTTGGTATACCTTCACTTTTTTGCCATTCTTTTCCAGCAACAATGATATGGTTAACACTGAAGGACGTCCTGGCCATTTTTTGGGCAGTCGGTCTCTCACTGCAAAGTGAAGCAGTCAGAGTTTACAACAAATGCTGTCCATCAGGTGACCTTCTGTTATAAACAGAATTATGTTGGCTTTTGTATACCAATCATGGGAGGGACTGTTAATCTTGGTTAAATAGTTGTGGACTTTAATTAGTTATGAAAGTTGAGGAAAATAGTTAATTAGTTAATATAGTGGCATGTTTACAGAGACATCGAGGGTTTGGGAGTTGAGGGATGTTGTGAGGTTTTGCTGGAACAAATTATTACTCAGTTATATGTGTTTTATATGTTGCTATTCATTTATATGTATTTTAATGTTAAAGGTTAAAATGGCGTCCGAAGGAAACTTCTGGAAGCAGAGGCAAAGGGAAGGGGAGCGCTGGGGACCCAAATTACCATAAGGGAATAACACAGCCAGCTCAACTGGTCTGATGCTGTCCAACCACGACCCCTGGATACAAACGAGCCAGTGGGTGAGACCGAGAGGGGCTGGGAGAACCGAGA
>VZRX01018134.1:0-29242 GCA_013398075.1 Notiomystis cincta | reverse complement strand
CCGGTGGGCGCCTCCGGCCCCAACCTTCGGTAGCCACAGACCCGGTGGGCGCCTCTGGCCCCAACCTTCGGCAGCCACAGACCCGGTGGGCGCCTCTGGCCCCAACCTTCTATGGCCACACACCCGGTGGGCGCCTCTGGCCCCAACCTTCGGTAGCCACAGACCCGGCGCCGTTACCCTTTGCCTCCCAGCTCAGCAGATCGCCATTCCTTGGGTCCCCACTTGTAAGTTTAGTTTAGAGGCTTTTTGTTAATAAAGCCCACTTAAATTTTTATTTGGCTACGTCATTTTTATCACCTTCTAATTCTTTTCCTTTTTAATAATTAACATGAGGTGTTCATTATACATTCATGTCACCCAGCAGGGGAGAACCTGAAGAAACTTGGACTCACTTCAGAAGGTTTCCTGTGCAAAGGTTGGTGACATCACTGTGAGTTTCCAGGGTAACCATTAAATAGTTTGGGCTCTAAGTTTCACAGCATCCCAAAAGAGTGTGCTTAGGTGACTCCCAAACCATAAGCTGTAGCTACTAAATTCTGAGGTATTTGCTACTGTTATTCAAGCATCTGTTCCATTTATTAGGAAGAAGCTATTGAATTTATTGCAGCCAAAAAAATGACTTCAAAAATGACTTCACTGTCTTTTGCCATGTAGTTCAGCTGTCCCCAGTGATGAAGAGCTTTTGTCATTCAGAAGGAAGATTCACTGAGGGCAAAGATTTTACTGCAGAAAATATTCCAGCAAAGTTTATTTCAGCTCTATTGTTAACTCTCAGTACAGAACCTTTGGAAAATTCTACAAATACTTTTCATCCTAAGAAAATTGGATTTGCTCCTCATTTTAACTGGAGGTCAGGGGGAAAGTTTTCCAGTAGTGATAAAACTCACTCAACTTATCCCCAGACAAACTCCAGAGAGGCATCATCTATTTTAAAAATTCTTCACTGAACTTGTAAAACTTTAGAGAAATTTTTGATCATTAATTGAAATATCAAGTAGCTCACACAGAGTAGAAACAAACAAACCCAAGAAAACCAAACTACCCCTAGAAACTCACTTCAAAAATAAAACCCAAAAAATCCCCAAACCCACAATGAAAAAAGAAGCCAACATTTTGCCTTTAAATTAAGATAAACCTGGAGTTACCCATGCTGCTCAAACTAACAAAGCCACAGGGCTGAAGTGCTCCCAGAGAGCATTTGAGTGACCCCATCCCTGGTCAGGAGCCTCCAGCCCTGCCTGCAGGTCACAGCCCTGAGCCCACTTAAATTTTTATTCCCAGGAGATCGTGGCATGGCTCTCCCTGCCAGGCAGCTGCTGCTTATCTCTGGTGCAAGGCTCTGCCCAGAGCCATGACCTTGAAAAGCAATTTTGCTGATCACTATCTGGCAGGGCTTAGATTAAGGGAGAGCAAGTGCTGGTGGGGAGGCTGCAGAAATCATCAGGGGCATTTCAGAGATACCAAGAAAACCTGCTGTTTGCATCACCCACTCACAGAGGGGACTGTATCTTAGGAATCTGCAGCTGATGCATCTCAAAGATCAGTTCTCTTTCCTTTAACCTGCCTTCTTGCTTGCAATAAAGGGTTGAACACAGCCCCTGTTGGAGCAAACACTGAATTCCCCTTTGGATTCACAGAAAGACTTATTTCAGAGAAGCAATTTCAAGCTTTTCAAACAAAGGAGTTATAACCAAAGGAAGTTTTGCAGCAAGTAAAACTTTGGGAAAAATAAAAAAGCACTGCTTTCTAAAAATATTTAAATAAATACTTTATATAAAATGTTTTCAAAGAACAAAACCAAATAAAACAACATGAGATAAATTTATTTTCCAGATATCATGGTGGCATGGTCACAGCTTCATTACTGTCAAAAAAAGCTTAATTGCTATAGACTTTTCCCAGCTCCATCTACCTCTCACTTCCCATGCAGACAGCAGTATTAAACATAAAATAGAATGGCTTCTCTTCAGGAAGTGTAATTAAATAAAATTGGGAATATAACTAAGGAAATGAGCCCTTTAAGATTCATTTAAGGAACAGCACACTGGTGCTGGGAATCTAGCAAGGACTGTAAATCCTGGCTTAAGAACAGGCACGGGGACTTCCAGAGAGATTGTTGGGAGCCTTCCAGAGGCAGTAAGTGATTGATAAATGCAGACAGAAAATGTTACCCCAACAGAGACTGGAATGCAGAATTTGCCCAGGGAATTTTAACCCCAAGATGCCACGTGAACTCCCACTGTGCCAGCAGTTGGATGTTTGGAGAAGGGAGGCCCAAAGGTGCTGGCCCAGGGCCCCACCTGGGTCACCAAAACATTAAGGAATCTTCCCAGTGTGACCACTCTGGAGCCCCCGTGGCAGTCACACTCCCAGCTCCAAGATTTCCACTGCTGGGGCCAAAGCCCCTTCACATCAGGCAGCACCAGTGACCTGACAGGTCCTGCTTGATTCCTGCACCTCCCACACACAGCCAGACCACCTTTCCTCGCCAGCTCAACCCCAGGTTTTTTAATCCCAAAGAACCAGGCAATGTTATAATAATAACAATAGTATCCAGCAGGGCATTAGGTATTAATTCCTCCTTTCTCCAAGAAAAAGAGTTTCTTGCAAAGAGATTGTGCCTTCCAGAAATACCAGGCTGAATTAGAGATGTTGGTGCCAAAGCTTTCTCTAATCTTAAAAGACCTCAGATTCAATTGACCATTGGCCTTAGTACAGATAGAAGAATAAGTGAATCTGTGCCATATGTGAACAGAAGGTGCCTCTGGTAGATTTTCACTCTTTCACCTTCTGAGGTAAGAGCTGAAACCTCTATTTGTGTAATCCTCCAGGGCATTTTTTCTCATTCTACACAGAAATTGTTGGGTGTTTTATGTTTGAGAACCATGATAACTCCTAATACTGTGTGTCTCTGTATGCTAGGAATGGCTGTATTTTCTTCCCATTCCTAGCCTGTAGAAGTAGCCTGACTGAGGCACTGAATCCTATAAAAGCTCAGATTTCCTAGGCAGCATGGAAATCCTTCCAGCAAGATCACTCTGAAAATATATTTATATTAATACACATCTCTCTCTCAATTGACAATGAGTTCCCACAGTGACTTAGCAGTGACCAGGAGGGGTCACCTCTGCCATGCTCTAATTGTGATACCCATAATGATTATTGGGATTGCAAAAACCACAGGGACAGTAACTGACCTCTCAGCTCAAGCAGGGAAAGGTTTCCTGTTTTGAGATGCAACCAAGTGGTTTGTACCCATGAGTGCTCAGCACACAGACAGCCTCAGCTTTTAGAGAGCTGCCCCAGAGAGAGAAAGCAACAGCTAGAAACTGTTTATAGCTGAAAGAAACCTGAGCCAAACCAAGTGACAGACGAGGCAATGATTCTTTATCCTGGCCAGAACAGGCAGATCACAGCAGTTAACAAGCTACAAAAATGGCATTCTGTTCTTTCATCCTGAGCAGGAGATGCTCCCCAGGCTCAGCTCCTCCATAATTAACCTGTACATCAGGGTAGGCCTTTTAGACATGCCTCAGACTAAAACAACCTGGTGACTTTGGCAGGCAAGAAAGGCAGCATTGCAGAGGATAAACTCATGTTCTAGAATGAATCTGTCATTACATTGGACTAAAAATGTTTCTCCTCCCATCCTTTGGAATCACTGTTTCTCAGACAGAAGCAATGAGTCTTCAGCAACAGGTGTCATTAAAGAGGCTTCATTCCCCTGATCAGCTACTGGTACAAAAATATATTCCCTAGGAACTGGAAACAGAGGGTTTACCCTAAACCCACAAATCACAAGGTTTCAGCTTAAAGAAAGCACTGAAAGGACGTAGACACATAGTTGGTGACAATAGCTAAGAAGATAGCAAGGTATACAAGGTAGGAAGGGGGAGAAGCTTCAAATCTAAGCAGACTAAAAGGACACAAATCCACTTTCTAGCCTGCCCAGATTTTCAACAGCATCTGACACAGAAGCTTTCCACGAGATGAGCAGCAAGGGACAGATGAGCTGCTTGACATTTTCCCTATCTCAGTTCCCTTGGTCACACTTGACTCAGCAGCACAGAGTGAGCTGTGGTCAGATTCCAGCTGGAAACACAAGATCATCACCCCTGAGGGGAACCTCCACTTCGAAGTAAGACAGCAAGTTCCTCACCACTGCATCCCACTGTCTTTTTGAAAGGATACAGATAACCATCAACATAACAGGCATAGAAGTCATGTGAAACAAATCCATTTTCTCCCCAGCTGTACAGACTGGTCACAGCTGAAAAGTGTGCAACCCGAGCTTCCAGACTTTAGGCTTTGTATGCTGCACTGGGGACAGTACACAACTCTGGAGATCTTTTGGGCTCCATCCTTAGCACACATTATTCCCCTGGGAGAAGAGCTTCCGAAGCCTGCATGTAGGGGCCTTCTGGCTATTCTGGAACTTTCATACAGGGGTTTGAAATAAAAACACCAACACCACTACAAACCTGTCTGATTCTGGCTGGACAAATAACAGTTACTGGAAGGCAATGTCTCCTTAAAACAGTTTTATCATGAACTTTACTTAAAAAAAAAATATTCAGCGCATCACTCAAGAAGTGTGGTGAAATATCATTACTTTCTCCAAAATACAGAGCAGCTCTGAGTGACAGGGAATTATTACATCCTTCCAGACAAGAACACAAATACAGGCAGCTTCTTTATGAAATCTCTTCGCACAGAGACACTGGCTCAGCTCTGAGCCAAGTAGTATTTTGGACCAGAAATCTCCAAAGGAAACACTAACAAGGTTCAGAGGATGGGAACTGACTGTGAGCAGAAGCTCTATGGGCTGGGAGACGCATACAGCCAGGGAAAGCAGAAATTAAAATGATGCACAGCAGATTCAAATAATGAGGATCCCATTCAGTACTGTTTTTTACACATTTATCCCTCACCAGAAAATTTCTGCATCAGCTTCAGGCCCCACCAATTGTGTTTGGCTGACCTGGACAGAGACAGGTATCCCAGGGGAGCACAGCACCACGGCAGAGGGCAGCAGGAGCTGGGCAGGAGCAGAGCCAGGAGTCTCTGCACACTCCCGGCCCCACAGCTCAGCAGGCTCAGGTGTGGCAGGGAAACCCTCAGGTCTGGCTCTTTTTCTAGTCCCATCCTCCCAGATGAGCAGCACAGCCCATGCAGCAGGGGCTGTGCAGAACAAGTGCATGAGGAGGGACAAAAAGCCCACTCCCACCACGCCCAGCTTTTCAGGAGGAGAAAGCCACACTTCTGAAACCTGGTGTCCTTTTGAAAGGGTCTGGAGGATGAGCCAGTTGACATAACAAAGGTGAGTTTTCAAAAAAGCATTTGAAGCTGTTTCTCGAAGGTGCTTCTTAGTGTAACTCAATTGTTAAGAGAGAGCAAACGGTCTTCTCTTGGATTAAGAATGGATTAATCTTTTTTGCAACTTATCTCTTTACACGACTAAAAAATAAATAAAGAAGGATAAGCCAGTGATCAGTTTGCAAAGGAAGTGCATTCCAAGAAAAGACATTTCCTAGCTTTCTGGCCAAAACCAGTCCTCATTCCAGCTTCATACTTCAAAAATATGAATATCAATTCTGAAGGTCTAGAGGAAAACACTAACTTTCTTTATACATAAAAAAGCTCAAAGATACATCTCAAACAAGAGTAAAAGATTACTCCATTTTTGGCAAAGCGAGGTATTTAATATACCACAAATTAATTTTTTTATTATTTAGGATTGAAAGAAGAAAGGCCTATACTGCTGTATAAGAGTAAATATTTCAATTAAACTCCATTGGGATGTGTCAGAACAATTCCAAACACATCTATATTTTAATAATGTATCAGTGAGATATCAATTATTACATACCAATAATCCAATTAAAAATGCACTCTGAATAAACAGTCTGGCCCAAATCCAAGTCTCCAGACTATTTAAACAAGCTAATGGAAACATTAGGTGTCAGGCTGCATATTTTGTTTTCTAATTAAGGTAGTATTTGGCTGACATAGAACCAATTTACATGTAAAAGCCAAACAATTAAAAAGGTCACACGACTAAAACTTTGGCATTTCACACATGTAAACTGAACTACTCAGCAGAAAACAAATCCTCACAGGCAAACAGGAACGAGTTACACGAGTTGCACGTGTAAGTACAGAAAGGAGCCACAGAGACACACATCCAGCCTGTGATTTCATCAGTGGCTGGTCACTGCCTACAGTAAAACCTAAAAAGAAATACTTTTATGGCAAGATGAGAGTTGTGAGTGGTAGGTGAATATTCCAGGCAGCCTTCTCTCCCCAGGAGCTGATTGCCTGAGGTGCTCTGGATCAGGTGACCACTGAAGCCCTCACAGCTGGGATCAATCCTGGCTGCCCCAGCTCAGGTGTGAGCCCTTCTGGATCTGCAGAGACACAGACAGACTCCATGAGCCTAGAGATGCTCCAAGGAACACAAGACACCAAGGCTGAGTGCAAATCAGGCCCCAAGTGCTTCAGTCCCCAGGGTAGGGAAGAGAGTTCTGGTCTGGGGCAGTGGAGGATGAGCACCCAGGCCCCAGTCAGCCCTGCAGAGCCCCAGCGAGGGCCAAGCCTCTGCCCAGGCACCCCAACCTTCCAGCCAGGGGTGATGCTCAGCACAAAGGGGACTCTGTGATGGCCCAGAAGGTAACTTACTAAGAGGTTACCTTACTAAGAGGGGAAAAGCAAAAGAAAAGAAAGCAGTAATTGCCACATCTCAGAGCATGACAACTTCCTTCCTTTACCACCTCATCCAGCACTGACCCCAGGGGTGAGGCCGTGCTCTGCTGCTGCAGGTTTGTACTAAACCAGCCTGGAGCACACAGGCCAGGCTGAGAAATCCTCCTGCTTACAATGGTGAGTATTTTATTTAATGCAAAACTGATAATATACTGTACTCAAGGGACAAAGTTGCAAATCTTTACTGGCTAAACAGAATTATCCTCAGACACCAAAATTTAGATTTTTAAATGATTTTACTGTTCATTTTCTGCTGAATTGCCCCCCTCACATCCCTCATCATTTTTCCCACTCTGTCAGCTGCACAATTTTATCAGCCAACACGAATACAGATATTCCTAAATCCTCAAGTTACTCTGGGAAAAAAAAAAAAAAGCGACTCCTAGAAGAAATATTGTTTATGGGAGTCATGTCAAATGCAGAGCAGATCACTCCTTCAGGAAGGAAAAGGATTTTCATGCAGACATATCCCAAAAAGAGAAGCAAGGAGCAGCTGCGAAGCATGGATCAGCTCTCCTGGATAACCACAGCTGGGACTGTTGAAGTACATGGGAAGACCAAAAGAAAAAGCCCAGTTAGAAATCTCATCTTGCTGGGGAAACAAGGCAGAGCTCCAGCAAATCTTGCTTACAAATGAGCCATTATCCACCTGCAGCCCCAGCAAGGAGTCACAGGCCCACAGGACTGCAGCAGCAGCACTGGGACAAGGGGAGTGCTTCTCTTTCCCACTGCTTTGCTCTTCCCTCAGTTATAACCAGATGGGAGCTTTACTCCAGCTGGAACATCTGAGAAAATGGCCAGCTGTGCCTGTGACAGTGCAGAGGGGCCAAGCCTGAAGGTGACACAATTAGGCAACACATAGAAAATTATCTTCATTTACACCAGCCAGAGCAATACATCAAAGCTTTTAGCTCTCTGAGAAGTAGAGTAAGAACTGATTGTGACTGAGTCACAGACAGGACAGGTCCTGCTAGACAGAGAATAATTTCCTGCTCTTAAGGCTGAGACCTGGTGGCCATTTTCTTTGGGACATTATTCTTCATCACAACAACAGGAACATCTACACAACCCACAAAAATCCTGACTTTCTAATCCCCCAAAATCTTCATATGCCACATGTATCACAGAAACCTTAAAAATAAACATGCAAAGGAAGGCCAGAGATACATTTGACAGGGAAACTAAAAATCTACCTAAAGATAATAGCAAAACATTTTAATTTCAAGGTTTGCCAACAGGCAGAAGGACCCTATTATGTGCCCCATTACTCAAAAGTGCTTTTGCTTTTTCAGCCAGATTGATTCACTTACAGAAGACAATTCTTTGTGCTCTTACAACCAGTGCACTTGGAACAATAGATGCAATACAACAAACACAGCTAAAAATAAATATCCCTTCCTTATCCCACTGACAGAGGTAACATCACCTTTGTGCTTATACACTCATACAATATTTTAAAAATCTATTCTATCAGAAGCTGCAGAAATTATTGAACTAAATTAACTAAAGAGGACTGAAATGTACAAACAACATTAGTATTAATAGAATAAAAGCAATATTTACTGCAGTTTATTTAATGGCCTCTGCATTAATAGTCCTTGAAATCACTTTCTCTCTCTATACACAGCATTATAAGTGAAGTAATAGCTGTTTACAGTGCTGAAAGGTTTCTACACTGCTGTTATTATTGAACAGTTGGATTTTTCCATGGGATTTAAGGCCTCTATTGCCCACAAAGGCAGGCTGTACAGGATATCTAATAGAAGACATAAGCAAACATTAAGCATTTGAAGATTCAATCAACCTGAAATATTTCACATTATCAGAAGTCACAGATGCACATCTCTTTCTAAATTATGTATTGTACCACAACAGAGACCAAAGGCCCCATGGTATGAGCCTCTGCCCAGAGACAGAACAAGGTTGCAAGTACTTTGGGTGTTTTGGGTAATAATTGATTTAAATCCCTCTTTTCAGTATTCTCTCCTTGCAAGTGGATGCAAAACTTGTCTGAAGTTTTCCAATTACTAAGACAAAAACATATTCAAAATAATGAAACTTATCAAAATTAAAGAAAAAAAAACCAACACAAAACTCAAAACAAAACCCCCCACCTTCCACAAATATTAGGGTAAGGGCTTGAATTAATCATCCAAAATAGTGAAAAGGCTTGGAAATCTCAATCCATGCATCTGACATGACAAGCACAAGATAATGTTGAGCTGACTTCTGCTTTGATCAGGGACTATCAAAGGGGCTCTGTAGAGTTAAGCTTAACAAGTCCCATCGAAATTTAATAGTTGGGAGATTTTAAATGTGTCAGACTCCATCACAGCACTAACTTTTAACTTTTTTTCTTGGCTGTCAGAAGACTTGAGCTATTTCTTTCTAGTGCTTGAAAAAACAAAGGCAAATGACATCTAAACATAATCAACATGTGCCAGCATTCAATCTCCCAATAACAACTTAATAAACCCATCATAACTAAAGCCAGGTGAGTAATTTAATGCTAATTATTTCCAATTAACTGCTTCTTTTAAAAACAAAACCAAAGTGAAGTTTTAATGTTTCTTTATCAACTATGAATACTTCTTATTTGACACTCAGAGTAAGAATTTCAACTTCTGTAGTGTTTATATAATATTGACCAGCTAATTTAAAACCAAAATCCTATACAATTCCCAACTAGATGAATTACAGACCCTCAGAGTTCTATTGTAAACTTTGATCAAATCCCAACTTTAGAAAATTTCAAATAATATACTACAATGCAAAATAAAATTCCAGAAGCACAGGAGCTGCAGAGGAGGAGGTTTTTTTTTTCCCTGATATTTTTTTCTTAATACATTGTTATCTTTTCATCAAATCCCACATATATAGAAGCTTTTGTCTTTGAGAAAATAAGCACTACATTGGTGAGGAAAAAACAATAAAGTTTAAGGGAGAATTCTAGTTTTTTTTCATCTCTCATCTCTTAATGCTTGTTCTTATAACAGTTTGAAGTCAAGCAGATAAACGAAGTCCCAGGCACTGAAGTGGGCCCTCTGGCAGTCCCAAGTGCCTGGTGTGGGGCCTGGTCCTGCCAGAGGCTCCAGTGTACCCTGACAGGCACTGCTGAACCGAGTGCCATTCACCACCCTGAGATCCCAGGGGTAATTCCCGGCTCCTGGCACTGTGCCTCGAGCCTTGCTCCCCCCACATGGAAAGGGAAGTTCGGGCTCACTGCTGGCCAGCTTCGTCCCCTCCACCATGGCCACCTCTCTCACTCCCCGCTCATCCATCAGTCCCGCCCAGGTCTGCCTCCACCCCTGTGTGACAGCATTCCCAACTCTCCTCCTTCCCTCTTCCCCCAGGACCTCTGCAATTCTTCCCTGAAAAGCAGAGAAGGGTTTGCCTTTAACAATCCACACAGGTAAGGGGATTACGTGATAAAGAGTAATTAAATTGACAGTCTAATTTAACACTTTCCATTTTGTGTGCTTTCTCTGTGCGCTGTTTGAGTTCTTAAGAAAAGGATTAATACACTTTTCATAGCACTTAATACTGTGGAACTAAGCAGCTTTGTAACTAAAGGTCTGGGATTGCCCAAGTGTGTAATATCCAGGCTGGCACTTTAGGATGCTGCCTCGGCAACCTCCTGGCTTTTCATGGCAAAATACCTGTGCCCTGGTGGGAGTTCTGCTCGTGGGCCAAGCAAGCTGTTCACCTGTCCCACACTCTGGGCCTTTCCCTGGCTGTGAGCTTGTTCTCCTGCCTTGCCTTCCAGCACTGTTTTCTGGATGTGATATTCCAGGTGTACCTCAATGTCCAAATCCCACCAGGCAGGGCACAGGGGAGCACTCCCCTTGGGTGCCCCTACATATTGTGGCCAGATCCTCCCTCCAGTCCAACCCCTCTTTGTCCTCAGGCAGGTGGTCTCTCTGAAACCCTGGGAACTGTTTGGGTATTGTCTCAGAATAACTGAAGTCACTGACTGCACCAGCCTTCAGAGCAGCCCAGGGATGATCAGCATCTGCATTGAGCTGTCAGGAGCCAAAAATGACATATCAATGGATTAATGGCCTGGCCTGTCAGGATGGCTTGTATTTGCTGTGTGCAGAAGATGAAACATCTACTTTCCAAAAAGCAGGATTTGCTTTACAATAGACCTCTGCATTGCCCAGAGCAGCGATATTTTTCTGTCACTGAACATAAACAAGCTTCAGTCTGGAGTAAAATATGGTTTACTAAGCCACTGAATTGATAGAGCTTCATATTCCTCCGTGGCAGATGTTACAAATATGCAGACAGACAGTCCTTATTGATCCAAATGGTTTGCAGAAACTCCATTTGAAAGCATATGTTTCTATGCTTGACATTCTGACATGAATGACAAGACAAAGCTAGGAATGCAAATGCACAAGAAGAAACTGTTCCTGTGTTGTAAAAGCACATTCCCCCTGCCAAAGAGTTGGTAAATGTGGCATAGCTAATCACAGCCCAGAAAGATGTGTGAGCCGACCTAGAGACACAGAACAGGAGGGGAAATCAAACAGCACGGACTTCAAACAGCCTGATGGGATCTGCACGGCCCAGCACCACCACTACTTGTTCTCTCCATTTGCCAGCACCAGTCTAACAGCAAGTTCCACTATGCAGAATCCCATGAATTTCAGGAAACCTTCACATAAATAACACCAGCATCATCCAGCAACTCAAGTGTTCCCCAGTCCCTAGGCCAGTGTGCATTCATAGTCCAACACAGCACTTTTGCCATTTTATTTCCAGGCCTCACCAACCCTTGTCGATGGGCCTGCACCCTCAGCACTCCTTTCTGGAGACCTGCAGCCCCCCAGCTTCCCTGCTCCCCAGGGTTGCCTCCAAGTCCCTTTCCCAGGCAGCTGCCCATCCCAGTGCTGCTCTGGGGTTCCCTGCAGGAGCTCTCTGGGGAGCTTGCAGCAAACCTTGCCTTTAAATGCCACCTTTCTCCACTGTGAGTAGAGCTGGGGGCTCTACTGCCACATTACTGCCTGCTAATTTGGAAGATGAAAGCTTTTGTGACCAAAGCACCCTCCCAAAAAATTGGTTCTCACCATCATCCAAGCTGGCTTTAGATTCAAGCTAAACATCACAATGTATTTTCCCAGGCAGCTCTTATGTGGCAGCTGAAATGCAGGAACTACTAAATTTCAACAGCCTTTAAATGCTCCACCTGCCCACCCCCAGCACTAGTCAGGAGTTTCTCCTGTCACCTCATCTGCCCAGCAGCAGCAACAGAGCCAACACTGCAGAGCAGCATCCTTGTGCAGAGGCAAACCCCACAGCACACACCATTCCACTGCCTCAGCCCCAGGAGACACCCCCATCCCTTCTTCTGGGGGCAATGGGCAGCAACCAGGACCAAGCCCCCTGGAACCCCTAATAAAGCCCTAAGACTAAAGAGTTGCAGATAACCTGTAACTATACCCACTACAGCACACTGAACACAGGAACCTTTCAGGGTCTGCTTAGATTTACTTGCAATTAAGCATTTCAGCACTTTGGTGGGTTGGCACATTTTGTTTCTGGTAAGTATTTAATTTGACAGAATTACTTCACTATAAATAGCAAAAAACACATTAAACAAAAGTAAATTATTTTTCTGGTGATATATAGAAAAAGTTCCATCAATTTTGTTCAGGGGGTGTAGACCTGTGGTTCAGTGTAGACCCCGGTGCAGCAGAGCACTCAAGGTTAACTCAGAGCAGCTGGGTAGTCCCAGGGAGTTTAACGAGCTCACTCACCTGCTTAAAATTAGGCACATTTAATTTGAAACGTGCATTTTAACTACACCATCAATGCTTTTTGTTCCTTTAGCTGTAGTTCTCACCTGAAGTGTGGACTCTGTTGTGTTCTATTTAACCACTTTGAAAACAACTCTATCAGGAAACAAATACGCACATTTCACAAGATGAAAAGAATTTTAGCAAAATATTGAAACATAGAGAAGTTTCCAGGATCCTTCCTTTCATGGCTGAGTGACCTTTTAGAACCAGAATCTACAAGCAGACTGGTAATTACCTACAGCTGTAGGTAATAAACCCTCAGGTTCCATCTCCCCTCCCATACAGTTTCAGTTATAGCACTGTAACAAAACACTTAAAGTTTTCAACAAAATTCTTTACCTTGAAAACAACTTGGGGTTTCCACCTCAAAATGTTTCAGATAGTGTCTACACTACAGTCACATGTAGCATATTATTCAGAAACCAGATTCTGTCCCAGCCACTCACCCAAGCATTTGAAACTTTGGCAAGATGGGCAGAATTTTTTTTCTTTGTTCAAGCTTTTTTCTTACCTTGCTGTGTGTATTTATGATTCTGAGGACTTCTCCTCCTCCTTATGTGATATAGAGGCCAAACAGACCTCCTCAAAACTACATAGCTTTATAACAGCAACAACAGAACTACTTACTGAAAGATAGGACATCTTTTAAAGAAAGGTCTAAAAAAAATCAATTAAAAAAGACAAAACAATTCTCTCGTAGTTGTGCTCTGCTACAACATGATGTAAAGTTTCTACCAGCATTGATTTCAAAGAAAGCTATCAATTTCAGTGAGGATAAAAGAAAGTAATTTAGGTAGCACCCCTGAAAGTTAAAAAAAACGAAAACACTAAAAAAAGTATCTCTACTAAGGCTGACAGTAAATTTAGGAGAAAACAAAATTCAGTAAAAAGCTAAAGCTTTATACTGAATTTGCTTCTCTTACTGGTTACCTTGCAAGCTTGGAGAACCCACGTTTCTGGTCTGCTTCCCTCCAACACCAGAAAAAGCACCGTCCATCTCCAGGAATCCAGAGGCACTACAGCTCAAAACACACAGCCTGAACTCCTCCCCAGAGCCCGCGAAGTGAGAGGGTTCTGGGGAGCTGATTGGAGCTGATTGAGGCTGATTTGTCCCAGCTGCAGCCCTGAACAGCCCCTGGGAGCATCTCCCAGCAAACAGCCCACAGCTGCTTTGGGTGAAACCACTGATTAAAGCTGATTCTCCCCAGCTGAGCAACAATCAAGCCAAAAAACTGGCACCGCCAAACAAATCATTTCAACTCTTAAATAATGTAACAACTGTTTCTGGTAAAACAAATGCTGTTTTTATTTGTTTCCTAAAAATTAAGAAAAATAATAATTAGCTGAGGCAACTGCTTGTATGATGGAATTGAGGCTTCTCATACAAGTAATACAGATTTACTAAATGTGAGTTGTAACCATCCTTTTCTCCCTCCCCCCTCACCACATGTCAGGTTTTACCTTTAATTTTGCCTTTCTTCAGAGTTTTCTTCTGATTTTTCTCCTTGCCTTTCCCAGGATGCTGCCAAAGGATGTGGTTTCTCTGAGAAATTTCCAACAGGGTCCCCCAAATGTATTGTGTTTAGATTTATGTCACTCTTTAGCTGCTCGCAATGTAAGTTCAAGTCAGTAAAGTGAAATAAAAGAAAATAGTAAGCTCTGAACACTGTGGTTGCTGTACCACCCCACTAACATAATTTCATCTGAATGCTCCACTTGTCACCAACCCAACAGCTTCAAACCTCAGAGGAGAGCTATTCTGAAATTTGAACAGATTTTAGGAAGAGTTTTCTTTCTTTAAGCAATCCCAGCATATACTTTAAACTGTAATCCATGTTACATGCTCAAAATTTTAATAAAGTTCCTCTTTCAGGTTAATTTTTGAGACATTTTCCTTTTCAGAGCTACCCCTGAATACCAGTTTATGGAAAGCAGTGCTCTCCAGACCAATATTAAGAGCTAAACCTTCATCTGCTGACACTCAGTATGCTTGACCCACTCCCTGGAGGGAAGCTGATTTACACAGGTGAGAACCCAGGTTTAAGTGGTTTATTCTATCAGCAGACTAAGAAAAAGTGAGTTGTTTTGCTGAGAACTTCACCTACAATGCAGCAATGGTTATCAAAGCAAGGCAGATATTGGGAACTTCACTTTGCAAGACAAGTATTGCACACATGTAGTTGTAACTCAGCATAAAAACATTCTATCAAGTTTCAACTTGAAATTAAAAAGCACAATTACTCTTTTTTTTTCCATTGCAATAGGAAAACATGACATACTAAGAAATAAGAGCAATGCATTCTTCAGATTGAAAGCAGATTGCCCATGGATTGCAAGCAAATAGAAGAAACTGAGTCACATTTTTGTAAGAAAATAATTTCTAAACTAATGGGTTGATAGAACAAGACACAATAGAAGTGCTGTGCCACAGATGTCACTTTTGTGAAAGCTCATCATCAAAAGAGCACAATAAAAGGAAGGTACTTTTCATGTACAATCACCTTTGCAATGTAAACATTCCAGAGGAGTTGGAATATTTGGGATCATATGTCATTCCCTATTTTAAGTACACTCGGGGAAGTTCCAGTTGAAAAACCAGAGCACAGTTTGGTCTTCAAAGTTTTCAGAAACTTCTGCAGTTTTTCTATTTCAACTTGCTAGATATTAAAGGTGAAGGGTCAAATCTGCAGGTGGTGTAAATAAGCACAGCTCTGAGAGAGCTTTCACCTTATGCTCATTTACATCACATGGAAATTATATTTCTCACCTCTTCTGTGAGTAATTGCACATGTATATATATATATATGCATGTGTGTGGTGAATACATATTATATAGAAAGTGAATGCTTTGATCTGTCAAAAGGAAGATACAAATATAAAACAGGAGACAGGATATGAAAATCATACATTCTGCATTTACTTTGAAAACTGAAAGTTATGGGGAAAGAAACATTGTTTATGTTCAAGGAGAACCTGGTGATTTGCTTAAATAATCTAAAACCAAACCACTAGCACATGAAGGACTTAACAGCTTCCTGTCAGGGCTGACAGGCTCAAGCTATGACTTGTTAACTTCTATATAAACAAATAATATCTAGACAGTGAGAGATCCATTGCAGATTCCTAGTTTTGCAGTGTAGACCCTGGTGTAGCAAAGCACTCAAGACTTAAGGTTAACTTAATGTAGCTGAGTAGTCCCAGGGAGTTTGGCTAGCTCACTCACCTGCTCAAAAGTAGGCACAAATTTAATTGGAGAGGTGTGTTTTAACTCCACCATCCATCAGCACTGAACTTCACCTGTGCATAGAGCACGTGCTCCCTACAGGGCTCACACATGCTTAAATACTTTTCTGAAAGAGGGCTGCTTGGTTTGACTCTTCAAGCTCCTGCTCATTTTAGGTGCAGTCCTGCAAAGTATTCAAACAGGTGAGTCACATTCTATGCATGAGAATTAAGGAGATCTAACATCTCTTAAAAGTTAAACTACGCTTTTAAACTTCACAGCACATAGTGAGATTAAGCCAGGAGAACACTGAATATGAAGAATGCTAAAGTTAATCCCCAAAATACATTGTATTCACAGTTTATTCCACGAATGCCTGTCAGTTAAAATTACTCATAGTTTTAGTGTTTTAGTCTGTATTATGAAAAAGGTCTGACGTGAAAGCAAAGATGCCTCAGTAAAGGAGGGTTTTAAGCCCCTGCTGCAGCAAATCAGCAGCACAGCAGCAGCTCAGGAAACCTGCAACAGGTTTGTGTATCACATCACACTGCACCCTCACAGCCACTCAAGCACCTCCTTGCACCTCTCCCACAGCACGTTCCTCTATTGCTGCTAAAATCTTAAACTGGTCATGAAACGAGAGATTTTTCCAAAGCAAATCCTTGCACTCTTTCTCCAAAGCATCTTTACAGATTCCTCTGTGTGTACTCTTTTAGTGCAGCTATTTCTGCCATAACTAATTAGTGTATTTATGGAAGATTAATTTTTTTTTCCTGTGGCTGTAGGTTTGTTAAGACAACAAAAAGAAAAAATATGACAAAAGAAGGAAAAAATAATTCCAAGTTTTTGTGGGCCAAACCTCTAAATAGCATAAATCTAGTCAGTTTTATTATTAATTTTTAATTAGTGTGAAGCAAATAGTGCAATATGTGCCAAGCTACAAAATTGCACCATCTTCATGAGGAACCAGCTTGACAACAGAGACAAATTAATCCCTCTAAGAGTACTCCTTCTGTAAACTCACCATCAATATTCCTCATTTAAAAAGTAGTAGGCTGAGTATACTCTTCCATAAGGCTGGTTTTATGTCACAGTTTGACTTTTCCTCCCTACTGCTTGAAGTAGAAATGTAAAAATGTGGGGACTTTAATCACCCCATAAATATAGGTGTTGTGTAATTATGCAAATCAAATTAGTAGCAGTGAATGGAATGTTTATTTATCCAAAACCTGACCCAGATTGCCTGCTGACTTTCCTGGGATGTGAATGCATTTTTACCTCTGTTCAAACAGAATTTTTCACCTTAATGTAGACAGTGATTTTGCTGCACCAGGATCTACAGCCTTTTCCAAATAGCAGTGCTCTAATAAAGTGAGGAAATCCAGCTACAAAGGGAAATTACAACCTAGTATTTGGGATACATTTGAGAAGACATTTAATTATCCCAATTCTGAAAGAGAGTGATGGTCCATGAGGAGTAGGCAGGGAGACAAGGATCCATTATGTTTGGCATTCAGACTTCTGTTTGGGAAGGAAACAATGTGTTAGATCTTATTTTGGTTTTTCCTTGTCATACAGCATTGCACTGGTAATATTTGCATGACAAGACATTAAATTAGCTATATGTGTTGCTCTGTCTTTGCCCTCTGTGTTTCACAGACAGACAAAAAAAAATGGGTTTGTTCAGCCATTTCTACCACGATTATAGTTAAAATCAATGGAAAAAAAGCAGAGCTGTGCTTATAGTCTTATTCAGGGATATGACTACAACAGGGAGCATTGCATCCATTATGCAACAAATTCAGTGAAATCTTAAAGGGAGAGATGGCACCAGAGGGTACAGTGACTGCAGTGCCATTATCTCCTGCCCTTAACAGCTCCTCCTTGCCTCACTCCATTGGTTCCTCCCCATTTTCAGTCATGTACACAAGAAACAAAAAAAGAAGAGCTGAGCAGTTTTTCTTAAAAGCTTTCCTCTTAAACTAAAACCTGTTGTTCATCAAAGCATTTATATATATAATATATACGTCATAATATATATAATATATATTATATATATATGTATAACAAAACACAGAACGTTAAATAAAAAGAGCCACACAGCACAGCAGACATGTAAAAACACAATCCAATAATCCTGTGCTTAAATTTAGAAACTGTGTGGAAGTTTAAATCCCTGTTAGAAGGAAAATGTTCTCTTCCTGTTTATTGTTTGTTGGATTTTAGTTATAATTCACCTTTAAAGCATTTTTTACTGCTATGCTAATACCAGCTGCTAAGTTCTCTGAGTGAATTGTCATCTTGGCTATAAAATAGGGTTCTGGGAAAAGGAGAGATCTGAGCATGGTGAATTTTTTTAGCAAGAAACAGATACATTTTTTACTCTTAAAAAACCCATACCTGCAAGGGAATAAGTGTTGAAATCCATGGAAAAAAAAAGAAAAGCATGGCCCTCAGTCCCAGTAACAGGTCTTCTTTGGCACTTGAAAATGACCACAAGTAGTTTGCCTTTTTATTCATATAGAACAAAATTTACAAAGTCATTCATACATTTTTGTTTGTTTTTTGTTTTGTTTTTTACTTACTTCGAAAATTGGGAATATTCAAAATACACTTTTACCCCACTTCATTCTTTCATTATTTACAAGTATATACAAGAAAAATGCAACAGTTTGTTTTCTTTTTCTCTTTTTTTTTGTATTTTTTTGGGTGGTTTTTTTGGCCTTTTTTTGTTTTGTTTTGTTTCTTTTAAATTTTGTATTAAAAATCTCTGCTGGTTGTTTTGTACTGTTTGTTTTCATCATATGGACGTTCCATGCGAGGGCTCCATTGCTTCTGGAATGACTCCCCCCGGCACGGACTGGAACGCCATCGGGATGGGGGTTTTCACGGGGCTCTGCCGGAATAGTCCTCCGTTGGGTGACCTGTGTTTGCACTGTATGGAGGGCATGGTGGCTGAGCTGCTCAGGGGCAGCGGCAGGTTGCTGCCCGAGGCGGCTGTGAGTGTCCTGCTGGCACCGTGAGCGGTCTGTTCAGGTAAAAAGGTGCTGACAGACAGTTGCGTGTTCTGGTACTCGCGCACGGGCTCCAGCGTCTGGGCCGGCTGCATGCCGCCGATCTCCAGCGCCGAGATCTCGATGGACGCTGGAGAGATCTGCTTGTGGGCTATGTCTTCGTCAATTAAACTGTTCATGCGCCTGTGGACCTGCTCCAGGTTCACTTCTTTGTCCTAGTGAGGAAGAAACCAGAGCAGTCAGTCCAAACACCATCTCCAACCCCGTCCGGCCCCCCTTCCTTCCTTCCTTTCCTCTGTGTGACCGGAGCTGCCGATCGCTCATTACATCGCTTGGATTTCAGCTGGGCCTGTGCAAAACCTCAGGTCCGCTGCCATCTCCAGATGAAACACCTGCTGAAGGAAATGCTGAGGAAAACACCAGCTCAGTCTCAGCCCGCTGGGGCTCCCGGTGCTGTCAGTCCCATCCTCCTGGGAGGTCAACTGATGGCTGTGCTTCAGCCAACAGGGGCTGCCATCAGGACCAGCACATCCCTCACGCCCTTGGCTCACCTTGCACAAGCCCACAAGAAAGCCTACAGCAGGCAAACAAACGAGCTGGGACCCCAAATTCCAGTGGGCAGTGCAGCCCCTTGTCACCACATGACAGCTCACCACTGTCTCATCTATCTGCAGAGCATTTTCTAGAGAACACATCAGTAAAAACCCCCCGACTTCAGGGTAGTTGCTTCATGTGTTGAAATCTGCTGGCCGGGGGCTGCAGTGGTGATGAATTCTTGCCTTCCCATCAGGAAGCCCTGGGTCACCCGTGTGGCACAGAGCACAGACCTACTGGAACAGCACTGAGACACCTACTCTGGGAGCCCTGGGGAGGAGAGGACCATGCATTTGTGTTTGGAACAGATGCATGACAGACCATAAGATGCCTGCCACCTTGACACATCATCTGGAAAAAGTCTGTCAGTGGTCAGAGCTCAGGAAAACTATGTTGGTTTTTAGAAAATGCATCACCATCTTCTGAGAATGCATTTCCTAAGGTTCCCAGAGTGGTCTTTTCAACTGGACTGTCAGGACCACTCACTCAACATGTTTTAGCTTCCATGAGGAAATACAGCAAAAGGAGTTGTCTTTAAATCCTGAAGTAGCAAAGACCTACAGTGGGCTGTTTATCACCTCAGCACGGCATTCAAGATGCTCAAATTGGGAAGCAACAAAACTGGCAGGGTAAAGTCAACCACCTGGGATGCTGTCTGACTGAATTTTAACAGCTAGCATTGTGTTGCCAATAAAAAGGTATTACATTATATAATTTCTCTACATTTCATAAAGCACAGCTATGATTGCAGCTGTAGTTATGTGATGCAAGTGTAACACACAGCAGAATAGCAGCTAAGCATAATAGCCCAACAACCCTGGAACTGGAGACATTCTCTGGTCCAACAGAAACCTGTAATTCCATTAGTCAGACAGCAAGATCCCAACCTAGGGAGCAGGACTACCTGAAACTTTTGTGTTCCAGTAATCCCTGACTGGCCAAGGTCAACCTGTGCTTAAATGCTGGTTTAACCCAACAGCAGCAGCCTTTCTGATTCATACCAAGGTCTAGGCTCAGACAATGAAGAAGTACAAGGTGTCACTGCCACTCACTCATCTAAATCTTTTACCACAGGTGGTCAGGGGGAGCACAGAGAATTACAATCTTATTCCAGTGGTATCCTCTGCTATCCAACTTTGCTTTCCCCTGTAAATTGACAAGCCAATTTGGCCTTTTTTTATTCCAGTCAATGTCAACTACAGATTCAGTTCTACCTTTGTGATTTAACACCCCTTCTACATTACTCAAGAACCGTTGAATTTGCTGATCCCTGCATGGGTTTGGAAATGAATTAGTGTTACATGATGTACAGTCCAAACCTGTGTCCCTAGCTTAGGTTAAATCCATATTGATTTCAACTGTAATACAATTGCTCCACAATTACAGGGCTGAGCTGCATGTTGCAAATTCTTTGCTAATCAGTGAAAAATGAATTCCTATTCAATTTATGTCATAAATCCACCAAAATCCCAATGAAGCTCCCAGAAACCTGGGGGATATTATCTTCCTCACCAAAGAAACAAATAATTTTTTAAAAATCCTGCTTTTTCAGCCAAATCCTCTAATCAGATAATTTTGACTTAGAGAAAAATCAATGGATAATAAAATAAAAAATAAACTTTTTTGACACGAAGGGATCACACAACACTTGATCAGCTAACCCCTGTAGCTGTATTAAGTCCTTCCTGACAACAGCCACACCTGACCTGTCAGGCTCTTCATTCAATACATTAGAAAATGCACTAAGCTGATGATAACTCAGAGGCTCTTTCCTAAATTCTAGCTAGGAAATTTAAAGATTTATGTGGCCAGCAGATTACATGGATTTAATTTGTAATTTCCTTAGTTAATTTTTCTTGAAGTAAAATTGCAGACCTGGGGCAAATGTGAGAGAAGTTCTTACATTATTCCCCGATGGCAGTAAGAGCTCGACCTCTCTGGGTGGGCTCCTTCTGAACAGATGTCCAGCCACTCACTGCTGCATTCTCCTCACCTGTTTGCCAACAAAAGCTTGCTGCAAAGTTCTGCTTGTCCCCAAACTTCAGCTACCACCATGCATGATGACACTGTGTCTAAGGAGCTAACTCCAGAAGCCCCATTTTGCAGTGCCTCTTTAGGTGCCCTGTGCTATTGCTTTTCTACACGATGCTGCTAGCTGTGCTGTGGACTCCTAGCTGCCATTCTGGGTATCTGGGACTCATACTCTTGTCAAGTCTCCACTACAAAATAAGAAAACAAAAGAGAACTCAGATTAGAACTAAGCAAATATTAGAGCAAATATTCCTAAATGAGGCTTTGGTGAAATGCTCGTGACTCATTTAGGTTTTTCTGAGCTTTTCCCAATGCCTTCTTCAGATCATCTCAAGTGAAAATATACATCAACGTTTTATTTACATTTTATTTTCTTTTGCTTGCAAGTACATCCTAAGTGTATTCATCCTGCTTTGCTAGTGGAACAAGTAAAATGTGACTTGGATAATGCCAAGCCAGAGGGAAAGGTAAGGTTTCAATAATTGCAACAAGCAGTCCTTAATTGTTTGCAGAGTGAAAATAAATTCATGAAAGAAGCAGGATCATAATTTGGAGCATCTGTGCACAAAAGGTCATCAAATTCAAAGCATGAACTAATCCTGGGTACATATTTAGCTGAGCCCTTTTAAGGTGTAAACATGAGGAGCCACAGCTGGGATGCTCTTAATAGACATCTCCTGGTCCAGACCATGGGGATTATTAAGGACCACACCCTTTGGAGTGTTCCCCTCTCCTGGCCTAACAGTCCACCCTGGGACAGCATTCCTCACAAATGGTGGTTTTGCAGTAGCTTATGTTTTGCAATACAAAACTCAACATTTTCATTCTCCATAAAAATTAAAAGCAGTTCCTGCACACAGACATCACATTCTGTATACATCAGAACACTTTATGGAGCACACAGGGAAGTAAACGCTTGAGATCTCTTTAAGAGGTGAGGATTTCATTTGCCTACTTCTCTTTCTTCAGCATTAAGGACAACTTTCTGGCTTTATTAAGATCAAAGAAAACTTTTTAAAGGCTTTCATCAGATCAGGAATTCACATTATTCCTTCCTTCCATTGTCAAAATAAAATGTTTGCAAAGGTTATGGAAAACAACTTGTCTCTGAGGAATTATAAAATCACATTTTTAAAGGTTCTTCCCTTTTTCTTTGTCTTATTAGACAAAGAGCAGCTAAATAACTAAATGTCAAGGTTTGTATGAGACTATCTTAATGGTGAATGAATGATTCTTCAAATACTTAAAAAAAAATAACTAAGATAAAACTCAGAAACCCTTGAAAAGATTCGTTTGTCATTGCACACCATAAACCAGCTTTGAATCCCATGATTTCCAGGAGTGAAGGTTTTGGGATAGCTTTATGTGACCTTTCAGAATCTCTTAAGTTCTGTAAACCTAATCTTTCTTTTCCATTATTGTTCTTCTGGGAAATTCAGTAACATAGCATATGTTACTGAAAACTAACAAGCTAAATGGAGAAAGGTTTAAAGGGCAATAAAGCCAGAAAAAGAAATCCTAAAAGTTATGATGTTTGCTCCATTGTCAGCTCCACATTCTCCTTTATTTTTAGTTCTGTGCTTCTCATTAAATATCAGTATTTTGTTAAAATTTCTGGGTTTTTGCACTTAATATACAAAATTTAGTTAATATTATTAAATATGTCACATCTCAGATATTTCATGCCAATTCAACTTCATTTCTCATCTATGGCTGTGTTGGACACAAGTATGTGTTTGTGTTGCCAGAAGAAGATAAAATATTTTTCCTTTGCTGGCTTCATAATTCTATTTTCAATATTAATGTTGTACTCCAAATAGATCAGTTGAAGAAATTAATCAGTGAAGGAAAAGAAACGTGTAAGGAAAATTAATTACACACCCAGGCTTATCCTCTGCAGTCTTAAGGAAAACAGCTAACCAAACATTGCTCCTGGTCAGGAAATTCTCTTATTCATAAATACCAAATGAAATGTCCATGTCCCCCAATGAATTTGAGTTCTGGAAAGGCATTTGAAGGGCAGGTTTCTGGTATGTCCCAAGCACTTGATCATGAGCAACAGGTTCCATGACCTGACTGACAGCAGGAGCACACCCTGGCTTGGGGTGGATTTGGAGGATGCTCACTAGAATTACCTGGGAATGACCAAACCTGCATGGCCACACCTGCAAGAAACAATGACTCCTTTTCAGGACTAACCAAGTTTGGCCTTTTCACACAGAGAGAAATTACAGCAAGACATAAATGCAGACACCAGGATTTACAGAGTAATCAATATTGGTTCTTCTAGCTTATTTTCTCTGACTTTTCACAGTGGATTCTAATAAAAGCCTGTGGGCAGTCATATTGAAAGAATATGCTACTAATTGGGAGGTTTGGAGTCAGTTAACATGATCAAATTCAAGGCTGTTGGAAAGGAGCTGCTTGCTTATGTTTTTAAGAAATTGCCTACATCACTCTAAGTACAATTAATTAAAAGGTAATACTGCTCAGCTGACTGCCTTACAACACCTGGGATTTTCCAAGGGAAAAAATGTTTGAGAAAAATATTTTTATTAAAGACACCATTGTGGTGTCTGGTTTTTTACTTGTGATTTCTGTGAGCCTATCACAGAGTTCAAGAGAAGCCATTTGAAGACATAAAAGTCCTACAAATAGAGAAGCAGTTCCAGTAAGGCAAAAATGTAGGACAAATGCCCAAACAGGAAAGTCTAATATCTGCAGAAATGGGATGCTAAAACTATGCCAAAACTGTGATAAGTTGCATCAGCATATAATACATGCAAATAAAAGCACAGTACACTAGAGAAGAAAAAGACTGATGGCCCTGACCCCAGAAGGACTAGAATTCAGGAATGTAGCCAATATGGGCAGACAGGCTCATGCAGGGAGGGAGTATCTTGCATATGTCAATACCTCCCAGTCAGGTGCTGGTAACTGTGCCAAGAATTAAAAGCCTGTTAAAGTAGTTAATAAAACTCAGGAGATATGCTGAAAACAATGCTTTTAAGGTAATATATCCTTAATCAACAATCAGGGCACATTTCTGGTTTGTTTGTTTCCTGTCCTGGGTGACAACATGAAAGAGGATCTTTTGGTAAGAGAATGAAATCAAGGCACAAATGCCAATATTAGGTTTTCATTCTGTGCAAGAACTATTTTTTAAAAATGAGGTAATTTTGTGATTAGGACTGGGATTCAAAATTTGAGACAAATCTAATGTCAGAGAGACACTTCCTCTTCTGCCCTTCACCAGGAAACATGCTGGTCTCTCTCCACACATACAAAAGTCCTCCTGACTCACAGATGTGTGTTCATCATGGCAGGTGTCAGAGGTCAGGAGACACAGGTGCTGGAAGGCACACCTGTACCCAGTGAGAGAGAAAGGAACACTCTCAGGCACTTCCATGCACAGCCAGCCACACTGCAAAACTGAAAAACGAAGCAGAGAAATGAAACTGAAACAGCAAAATTTCCATGCTCAGGTGCCCATAAACTATTCTCTCCTTACTCAGCATCAAAACCCACAGCTCCACCCAGCAACCATCTTCAGTCTGTGGGGTTTCGGACATCATAGGTTCAAACATTTAGCTTATTAAGGAGAAATAAAGCAGCAGCAGCTCTCCATATGTACAATTGTTTAGGATTATTTTGAAATCCTGTATTCACCCAGGGTCATTACCATTACTTTCAGTTACAGCTACTGTATATGCAAAGCTGTAATTTTAATTTATTCCAGGAGGCTCTGACAGACTGGCAAAACCAGGCATCATTGGCTTGCTCAAGAAGAAAAACTAGTGATGATATATGTAATAGATGTGCTGCAAAACAATGACAATACAGTATGGTGTTACATTAATACAAATAACTCGTTTTTAATGTGACCCAGTGTCTGACACTCATTATTCTGGAGATTCTGCAGCTGACAACGCAGGGAAATGCAGAGAGATGTGCAAACAGATGCAGTGATGATGTATGTCTGCTGTCATTAACTTAACACAGGCAACTGACCCAGTCAAATAGCACTTAATGTTACATAAAATTTGCTGAGTGGTTTCTGAGTGTGCTCTGCTCAGAGCTGGTTTGACCATAACAGAATCTTATTAGAAACACGCAGGGATGCACCTCAAGAGCCTACTTGAAAAACTGCTTTTAGAAATAGACCCAATCCTGCAATCAAGCTTCTGCTCTTGTAAGTGGAACCTCTACCAAGTATTTTAAATTAGCAATTAGCTAAATTATCGTCCATACACCAGCTGTTAGAAGAATGCACTGAGACTGACATCAGGTGAGGTCCAGTTGGCTGTCACCTAATTGAAAGAATAAAAGAAATGAAAGTTTTGCAGCACGTTAATTTCATTCAATCTGCAATCATCTGCAAAGAATCAAAACTTCATAAAAATTATGTACAAGAGGCCACCTTATTCACTAGGTGATGCCCTCCTCCACCAGAGAGCAGAAATTCATTTATGAAGAGACAGTAACACTCTTTTTCCTTCTAAGTAAACCTGGAAAAAAGTGAGATATTACAGAATACTGCAAAGTTGATGTTAATGTGATAGAAAATAGTTTCAAATATACTGCCAACATTTATTTCCAGCTACCCTCAGCTAGAAAAGAGGTGCAAATAAATTATTGCTGAAAGCGTAGACACCAAAGAAGTAGCAGTGACTTGCTACAGATCTGATGCAAGTAGCAAGAACCTTCATGAAGCAGTTCACATCTTCCCACACTCCTGCTGCACACCTTACCCAGGCTGGACTGATCTAACCTGAAATCTCATCTAACCAGGGGTCTAACTGTGAAGTGTGCCCCAGGTCCTGCCTGTGAGCCTTGCCAGGAATGCCACAGACAGTGATCTCCCCGGCAGGCCAGTGAAGCTGCCAATGCACACCACTAAAGCAGCTAAACCTCTCTCTTTGTCTCACCTACTCTCTTCAGCTGCACCCATCTCTGGCACTGTGGGAACACATACACAGGACAGTCCTCCCGGGGTCCACTCACAGTGCCCTGCAGTGATCTGCTCCCACATTCATCCATTAACTAAGTGCGATCACAGAGAGCACAGTCTACAGCTCACAGCTCACAGCAGACCCCAGCCTGCCAGGGAAGAGGCTGTGACAGCATTTCCATTTGTTACTCAATGTGAAAGGGGACATTCAGCCTCATGCTGAGATATTCAAGCTTTAAAATCCTTACCAACCTCGGTTCACCAGCTGGTAACCCAACTACGAAGAGAATGGGTGAGCGGGTCACACGGTACAGATGTTTCCACAGTTTTCATGATGTTAAAAACAAACAGGACAACAAGAGAATGCAAAGAAACATTTCTCAACACAAACAGCAAAATGCAGTACAGAGAATGAGTGCTGGTTGATGAGCATGCCAAAGTCTCTGCAAAGGAACTCGGGAGGAAGGAGGACTTGCAACCGGAGAAACCTCTACTGTGTACACAGACTGCAGCTACAGGCATTTCCAACAGCACGGGTTAGGAGCAAGGGGAGTTCCAGGGGAAGGTAAGGATGAGGAGCAAACTAACAGGGATTCATCTGTGCAGGCATTTCCAACAAGAAACCAATCATCTGTATGTTTATTATAAATTCTCACCATGCTTCTGAGGCCCAACCTCACATCATTGGCCATCTCCAGATGGAAAGGGAAATGTAGATGTGGGGAGAAAAAAAAAAAAAGGATCAAGATAGTGAGGCTAATAATGTAATTAATATTTCACTCTTTTCAGCAAATATACACTTATTATTTCTTATACTTCTGGTTTGAAATAGTATTACAATAAAAGAGGATGGCCCTCAAGAGGGTGATGTTTTCAGGACTTGACATCATCTAAAATTACACTGTGAGGTGACAGATTACTCTTTTATGAAGGAAAAATTAAATTCCTGAAGGTTCTGTTCCAAAACTCACTAAAACTTAATGGTTTCTTTACATTGCTTTACACATTTTTTTAATCCTAAATTATAATCTAGTCCACAAGGGATGCAATTTTTCACTCTAGTGAGCCCAAATCACAGCAATGCTATCCTTTAACAGTCTGAATTACTCTACTGGAGCATCAGGCATAACAGATTGCTCCACACCCTCCTTCTTCACCACTCCTGTCTAGTCACATCCAAATCTCAAAAGTTCCCATTTTTTTCCTATTATGCCAGGAGTAGAAGAGAGAGTTGGCACAGGAGACAAAGAATTGCTTCTACAGCCTGTTTGATGCCCAGTGTTAGTTGATTTACAAAGCCTCTCATCTCCACTCCAGCTATATGAAAGCCTTACAAAATCCTTACTCCTGACTATTAGCCACAACTTTTTCAATTAAAAACCAAAGTTTGAAAAGGTTTCTGTGCCCCCACACAGGGCTGTGTTTTGGAAACTGCCCAAGCTCCTATTTTGACATAAGACAAGCCAAATCCTTAAAATAGCTCAGCATAATAAAAATCTGGCCACCAACTCTTGCATATTAAATAACTCTGAAGAAGTAGTACTTCTTATGTTGAGTGACTTTGAGTAGCTCCTTTCTATATATGTGCCTCTAAATATGAGTCTTAAGTTATGGAAAATCATAACCAAGCCATTGATTAATTAAAAAAAAAAAAGTATTTTCCACAGTATCGGTATCTGTGATACCTTAATATTTTGCTAATACTGACCACAGGTTATTTCAGGTACTACAAAATTATTTCAATTCAATTGATAAATAGGTTTATAAATTGCATGTTAATATTATTGCATGGTAAGGTCAATCTTCAGCACATGTAATTCCCAGTTTTTGCTTCATACATGTTGGTTTCAAAGCAACTGAAGTTTGATCCTATGCCACTAAAAGGAATGGAAATGTTTTGGTGCTCTGGGTGAGATCAGAATACTCCTCTTATTTAATTTTATGTACATGCTTAAATGCTTAGTCAGATCAACACCTAAGGCATTTTACAAACCACAAAAATGCAAAAGAAATTTGAGAAAAAGTCACATTTCATGCTTTGTTTTTATTTTAAACTTTTACTGATTTTGTTATTTTACACCCCCTTCAAAAAGTCAACTTTAAAATACCACCGTAGGCTGAGATAAGACATACAAAAAAAATTAGCTCTGTAAACATTGTGTGAAGAATCTAAAAGAATCTGACACATTAAGGCTCCAATTCAGTAGAATACATAAGCTCATGCCAAGCTCATGAGTAGCCACAGAAGTTCTCTGGGATAGGCAATGTAATGCAAATTAAGCAAGCACTTACACTCATCACCAAACTGAAACTTTAAACAGGTTATTTCTTTTTGATTTCCCTGCATGGCAACATTCATTTTTTAAGCTTATTTCTGTTGAATAATTTTCTTCTCCCCCTAAGGTTCATGCCGAGTAAATCCAGATTATATCCCTATGGATCCCATTAGCAGGGTTTTCTTACAAGGCAGAGAAAAATTAAACCAAACACAAAAATCCCTTCCTTGCAGTTAGGGAAATACGCTGGTAAAAAACTCAATTGCCTCAGCACTGCTTTGGGTAGCAGAAGCCTGGGCCAAGTGCCATAAATCACAGGGATGACATGTCACTTTTAAATCCATTACAGCCTTGACCGAAATCTATGGTGATCAATAGCAGGAGTTGACTGATTTCATTGGATTCTGGATGTGCACCCTGCCTGGGTACCAGGAATTACAAAATCTCTGCTTCACTAGAGGCACCTCCAAAGAGAAAATCTTGTTTCTTTGCTCATGTAAAAATCCAACATGGAGTTAGTTAGGATGCCCTTTCAGCTATTAGCAGCTTCTGTACAAGGTAATTTATATATTATATATTATTATATA
>VZRX01018122.1:135697-217158 GCA_013398075.1 Notiomystis cincta | reverse complement strand
GGGTGGCCGCGGCGGCGGTGCCGGGGCGGGCGAGGGACTTCAGAAAGTGCGCCGGGACCGCCGGGCCGCGGGGCTCCCGCACCCCGCGCCCGTGCGCTCGGTCCCTGGAGCGGCCCGGTCGGTGCCGGGGAGCCCTCGAGAGCCGGCTGTGTCCCGGCGCTCCGCGCGGGTCTGTCGGGGAAGGGGAGAGCGGGCGGGCGGTCCCCGTGCCCCTTCCCGCAGTTTGTGAGCTGCTGCTGCTGCTGCTGCTCAGGGGGCTCGCAGGGCATCATCCGTGCGGCCCTGGAGAGGCGACTGTGGCTGTGGGGCTCGGCACCTGCCCGGCTCCTGCGGGCGCGGGGTGGGACCGGGGCGGAAAGGGGCCGCTCACACCGCGGGCCGGGAGCCTGCGGTTCGCTCAACTTTCCTTGCTGAAATGCTAGAAATGTGTCAGCATCTTACCAGTTCTTGTTGCACGTCCACAGCTGTGAGTTACAGTGGTCTTTGCCTCTGCTGCTGGCAGTAACGATGCCGTTAGAGCTTTGAAGTTGTACGCAGGTTATTAAAAGTTATTTAAAGTAAATGAAACTTGCTAACTGGGGATTTATAAGGCAAAATAAGTAAAAATGTCATGGCCTTAGCTATCAGTACGCAGCTGTATTTACATTTACACTTCAACTGGTTATTTCAGGTATCTACCAAGTAATTTTTGTAAGTAGCCCTGCTGTTTTTGTGAAAACTGTCAGTCATTGTGTCAGGATTGATTTAATGTTGGTAAGGTTATGAATAACTATATTAACACTGTATTCTTAATTGGTTGGCTTGCTGAAAATCTGAAAAGTGCTTGAAGTGTAAAACTTTCAATACTTTCCCCGTCTTGGCTTGAATGTGATAACACAGGTCTTACAAAAAAAAAAAAAAACAAGAAAATAATGGGAATTAGGATTGAACTTTAATAATGTGTCAACAGTTGAATGCTTTCCTTCAGAGTTTGATGGGTGCTGTGTCTGTTTCTGATGTGTTTTATCATTGGACATGCAGCATCATTGACTGCAGTTCTGCGGTGTTGACGAGCACCACAGAATGTAAAGGTGATGTAATTTCCATAGGGATAAAGGAATTGGCTTGATTGTAGTAGTGTGGTGGAAAAAAAAGGAATGATCAAGATACATACTACTGTGCCTGAAAAACAACTGAACAAATGACTTCATAAAAAGGGGATTGTTACTGGAGGTGGTGGAGAACATTTAACTAGGTTCATACAATTGATTTGAAATTTTAGAGTTGTTAAAAATCTTCAGTGCTCTCTGGTGCTTCATGGCAAGAAAACATTTCAAGAACAGGTTTCTTGATTGCGCAGCTAAAGATTCTAACTCCTCTAAGGGTAGCAATATATTAAATAATAGAAGTAGAGTTTTCTTCACATTGAGGAAGCAGGACTAATACTGCAAAGAGAAGTTGATTAGAGGAAAAGAAAATACTGTTTTAAAGATATGTTTTCTTAATTGATTAATTGGCATGCTTATGGAAGAAGTGTGTATTTAGGATTGTCAGAAGTGCCTGGAATTGTTGTATTTAGGATTAAGTTTATGATTATATAGTAGAAACTTACTGAAGTGCAATGCATTTCACATTTCCACAATTTTCCTCTCCTTTCTGGTTAATGATTATCCTTTGTGCAGCTATGCACTGAAGTATAATTTAGTTAAGTCATCATCTTCTTACCTTGAAGGAATTTGTCTCCTTTTATGTTTTTTGAAGGTGCTTATGCTTTCCTGTGCTGAGGTGTGGAGATAAATGAGCATACTGTAAGCATTAAGAGTATGCTGTCTGAACAGATTAAGCTTGGGCCACAGTCTAAAACTTTCTGTCTGCAAAAGAGGGGAATTCAAAGTAGGGAAGGAATTTGAAGCAGGAGGTGGAGTTTACTTTTAAAAGAAAACATTGCTCGATGCTTTGATAGCAGAATTAAGCTGTTTCTCGAATGATTTATTACTTTGTTCTGCCTTGGTGTCTCACGCTGTTCTTTGAGTTACTGTGTTTTTCCTGCAGGCTCAGCCACTGATCTGTTGCACAGCTGGCACAGGGCTGAGGCCGCTGCTGGGCGCAGTAAGTGCTCAGCAGGGAGGTGGCTGAGTGACCGCGCGCTCCAGTGCGTCCCTCGCTGGAGAGATGATTTTGCAGTCACTCTCTGGAGCTCGTTTACTGAGCAACCTCAGTCATGAGGACTGATTATCCCTCAGTACCTAGAGCATCAAAGGCTAAAGGTGTTGAAAACTTAAAATCATTCGGTTTTCAGCTGTAGGCTTCTAAAATACTTTGTGTGAGGTAAGAAGGGGTGGGAACAAATAACTCATTAGCTAAAATCTTAGAATATCTGAAGTTGGGAGGGACTCATAAGTTACCCCATGGTGGTTGTCCATATGCATGTATTTACTGTGCAGGAAACTTCAGTTGTTTGACATTGCTTTAAGTTAGAGAAGGTTGGTTATTTGAGGTGGAAGAAAAGTGCACCTGGGCAGTTAACAGAGTAGTTACTTGGTGTGCATATACATATCTGGTTTTACTTTCAAGTTTTTAAATACTGAAGAATTGGCATAACCAAAAGAAGTTACAAGTGATAGTGTTACAAAGGAAGACTCCAGAAAACAAGTTTGCAAGAGGTCTGAGCAGTGATTTCACAGAATGAACTTTGATTGAAACTTTAAATGTAAATATTAGTTTTTTACTACTCATTAAGCAACATGTTGTTTTGTTTGTTTTAAAATAAATGCCTTTAAGGCTTCAAGTGGTCTTGGCCTGCTTAGTAGAAGTGGATCAGTAATACACAGATCATCAAAATCACTATCCAGTGACAAGCTCATGCACGGGAAAATGGTTCAGTTCTCATAGTTTAAAGGAAATCATGATTTATTAACAATACATAATTAATGGATATTTAGTGAGTTACATGGCTGTGATCAGTATCAGCAACATGATAAATCACAATACCAGGCATACAGAGAATATTAATTCAAAGTGCCTGTAATCCCCCTGAGTTCTAAGCACACCCCCCACCCAATGCAATACAGGCTGTAAGCACAGCCCTCTTTTGTCTCTTTTATACTTCTGCTTGAGCTGATTCCTTCTTTGCTTTAAAACTCTTCGTAATCTTCTGGCTACTGTTAAAACCTTCATCTTGAAGGCGATGAATATTGAGAAGGCATTGCCCCAGACAGTTTTGGGTGAATTCTTCATGCAGAGTGTCAATTCTTGCATTCCCCTCATAACAGCTGTTACCTAAGTTGTTTTACTAAGGATGTATATACAGCCTCTTCCTGCCCTGAAAAATGTAGAGCATTCTACCATGCAAGGTTACTTCCCCCTCCTCTAGTCCCTCAGACTTTGGCTAAAATTTGGATTTACTGTTTCTGAACATGTGTTTGTATCATGGTAAGTGTCTGTAGCTTTTCATTTGTTTGTCTAGATAAGTGATTTTCATCTTCTGGATGTTGTGTGAACATCGAGAGTTTTTGTTTTTAAATGCCGGTAACCAGAGATGTTGAACTTCATTGTAGTGTTTTGTCACTTCTGAAGTGTTACAAGGAGGTGGTAATATCAGACCTCCTCAGTGAGTGTTGAAGCTTAAGTTCAACCTTCTTGTGCTGACAGCCTGAATTTCATAATTATAATTTCATATGTTATTAATTTTGCAAGACTACTCTGTGCCAAGTCTTTTTTAGGAGCCATATGAGCTGGTTAAACAGAGGCCACTCAGCCTTCAGGTTATTTAGCTACAGCCAAAGCACAGGAGACCTGTATGTGCTCGATGGCTTTTTGGTTGTGAAAGACCTGATCACCAGAGGAGGGTTCAGTGTGTCTGTACTGTTTGTGCACTGAAGCGCTTGGGATCGTGTGTCTGTGAACGCTTTGCTCCTGCAGAAAGCTGTTCTTAAAAATAAAGAACGAGTTGCCAGTGCTGCTGAGAGAGAAAATAGCTTTTAAAAAGTCAAAAATAGAGTTTAGTAATTTTAGGAGGTTGTTAATACATTAAGGATTAGATTCACTCAGCATATTGCATTTTGTGCAGTGGCTTTGTGTAATGTTTTGGAGAAGTGGGATGTCTGCCTGGGAAAAGTTGTTTATTGAGAGGCAGCAGGGGAATGAATGGGAGAGCAGCAGACTTGCATCTCCTCTGACTCCTGGTATTTAACCATCAGCAGAAACCTTCTGGGGTAGAGGCCATGGAAATGAAACATTAGCAAGTAAAAAGTAACAAAAGTATAGCTGATTCTCACCCTCTGGAGGTCATGCCTGAAGTGTCTTCCGCTTACATGTGTTTCTTAATAGATCTTTCGCTGCTGAGATTCATCAGTGCTGAGCTAACAAGAGGTTATTTCCTTGAACACAATGAAGCAAAATACACCGAACGGAGAGAGAGGGTGTACACGTGCATGCGGATACCGAAAGAACTGGAAAAGGTGAAGTGTGCTTTAACATTTGCTTCAATTTAGAGATGAAATCTGGTGAATTAAATTATTTTAAAAACTATTTCTTTTTAAAACACTTGCTACAGAAACAAAATGTAAAGCTCTATAATGATTGTTTTTCAATGTTACTAACTTAAACATTTTTGTTTCAGGGTTTTTTTTGCCTGTTTGTTTGTTGCTGCTGGCAACTCTTGTTATTAGCAGAGACAAACAAGTGCAGATGATGACAGATTAATTCAAATACAAAGACGTCACTGGTCCTTAATGAAATAATCAAACAAAAGAAAACTTATTGCAGCAAAATGTAATTTTACATTTAAAAAAAATTGTTTCAAAGATTTTTTTTCAAGTGTAAAATTCTCCGAGGATGGGAAGGTTTCAGTCTTATAAAAATATGGTGACAAATAAGTTTTTCCAAGGTTTTTAACTTAATTTGCATAGTCTTTTATTTTACTTCTTGCCACCATTTACCACATCTTCCCTCTCTATCCCAGTGCTACAGCCCTTCCTGAGGGAGTCTTGCCACCTCCTATGTGTCAGCTTAGATATCATTCTGGCCCTCCCTGCAGTGAGCCAATTTTATTCTGGCTTCACCATGTTGATTTGGGAGGTGGCAACAGCAGCAGAATGCTCAGGGATGAGGAGTAAGGCAACATCAGTAATGAGGTTTGGCTAGGCTGCAGTGTAATGATAACATTAAAATTAACACTGCTAAAATTCCCATAATCTCTAGGGGTGAAGTTACATGGGGCTAAATCAATGTAACTTAGACTGAAGGAAGAAGCTTGTTTTACTTTTCCTCCCACTTCAGTCTCCTGCTTTATGCATACTGCCTGTTTTGCATAAGCTGTGGTGCTTTTTGGACCATTTCAGGAGTTAAATCCGCTTGTAATTCGGCAGTGAATGTTTCACTGTCTTTGCTCTGTTTGCTCTGTGCTAGAATAGTCAGCTGATTTGCTCAGCCAATATTCTTGAGAATCCAGAGTCTACACAAGAGCAGGAGGGGAGCTTTATAACTAAAGATGAAGGAGCAGTGGAGGAGGGAGGAAGGGTGGACAGGATTCCCTTGGTCAGTAGCACTCACATTCCCCCTTCAGTATCCTTAAATTCATCCTTCAGCCATGATAAGGCCTGGCTTTACCAAACTAAATTCCCAGGTTTTAGTTCTTTGCAATTGCTTAGTCTATGTTAGTGTACATATTAACTATGTCAAATTAAACACCTGGAAATCAACTGAATAGTGTACAGATCATCATCTGCTGCAGAAACCACTTGCTTGCATGATACAAAAGTCTGCTTACTTGTAATAAAGTATGTGAGACACTAGTAAAGGAAAAGAAGAATTTTCTTAATGGCTTGTTTTGTTTACCACCTAATGTATAATTAAAGAATTACAATGAAAACTATAATCAGGTAGAGTGAGAATAAATTGGAGTAAATTTATCAAAGCCTAATCTCAGGAGATATTACTTAATAGGCACTTACTTAGCATCCATAGCTTTAGAGAGGGGTGTAATGTTCAAAGGGTAGTATTTTTCTTGTTGTTGTTCTGAGTACCCCTTTTTTTATTTAGAGAAGCTAGGTAATTTACCATGTAAAGGCTACTTCCACTCAAGCATTTTGTGGTCTTTCAGTGGAAGCTTTTCATTGTAGTAGGTTACTTATACTAAATGAGAAGGTGGTCTGGTTGTCTCTATTCCTGCCACCTTAAGGGAACAGTTTTCAGTTGATCTCAAAATTAAGCTTTGTTGTCAGTTGTTAAATTACAGTTATGATGATGGAAGAGCTCTGTAGGCTTTTCTGTTAGTTCCTCAGCATCTGGAATGGAGCAGCAAAAATTATGTTTACAGAAAGGAGTAGAAAGTTCAGTGCTGATTATATTCCATTGGGTGCATGTAGTAAAAACATTGGGAAAACGAGGACACTAAACAATAATTGCAAATATTTAGTGCAAGCTTATGGAATGAAAAACTGTCATTACATTCAGGCGGAGAAGTCTGTCTAAATCTAAAAGAAAAAGTGTTGTTTTCAAGATTATAAAGATGTCCTCAAAGAACACTAGCAAAATAACAGGCTGTCTTTCTGTTTTGTTTGGGTTAAGGAGTTTAAAAATACTAAGTGTTCAGTTCCAGTTGTCTTCAGTGCTTGAATATTCAACACCTAGTTTAAAAGTTATTTTAAAAGAAATAGGTAGCTTAATGGCATAATAAGGCAGTGCATAAATTTATCCACAGTCCATGTAACCACTGCTCCTGATAACTTTGAATAATAACTCAAAATGCTGAAATTTTAGAAAATGGTACTAGAGGTGAATGAGTAAATATCAGGAAGGAGACCTTAACATCATGATGGTATTGAAGTATTCTATCCCTGTAGAATTGGTTGAAATAATATTATAAGGGAGAGTAAAAACCCAGTAAAAAACAGTGCTGTTGTGCAGTCAGGAATCTTTATGTGGCTTGTGGATAGTTGTTCTGGAGTGGAGTCTGTAGGATTGCTTCCAGAGTTAAAAGGATGCATGAGGTGTAAGAGTGCTCATAGGACATGGAACTGGCCATTGCACAAGCTAACAAAGAAGGTACTTTGAAAGGCAAAGGGATTGTGAGAGAGAAAAGTAATTTCCTTGTACTTTGGTTTACACCCTCTCACTCCAGTATCTTCTTTTTCCATCAGCAGTACATACAACTTTCACATGTAAATGCATATCTGACATGCTTAGATGTTGCTAGTCTTAATTGTGTAGCCAGTTAAGCTGGCTTCTGTGGGATTATCCTTGCAGAAAAAAATACTGGCTCATGGTCTGACAGAAGTATAAAAGCATATGTCTAGACTTCCACAGAATTATTTAAAGAGCACATAAAGAAGGAATGTCATGTGGGGAGCATCTGGGATATGGGAGCTCTCAAAATGCAGAGTTTGTGTCTAGTTTAATTATCATAGAGTTGCTTGGCTTGTGGCCACAATGAATGGCTTCAATGTTTGTGGAAATTAAGGATGAAACATTTAAACTGAGCACAACTGGAAATTTACCTCTTAATATTTTATATTCTTTGTATGCAAAAGGTTGTTACTCTCTGAATGAGATCTACCACAGCTGTAATTAACTGTGCAATAGAAATTTTACAAGGTAATAGAAAATGTTTTGGGGGGAGGAAATAATATTGAAAAAGGAAGTAGGCAGAAAATGGCTGTGCACATTTACACACAGCTTTATGGATTTTTCCTCCTAAGGTTAAAACATGAACTTTGGTAACCTTAGAGGAAAGTCACCACTGGAAAATGAGCTACACTTATATTCAACTGCAGTTTATATATTAAATAAAGACTAAGTTCAGTGAGCTGTGAAAGTCTACAAAAGCCTTCACCGCTTGGACCTTGTGGTGCAGAATTTTTGCTGATAGTCTTCAAATGCATAGCATGTTAATTTTTCTTACAGTTCAGTTGATTGAACAAGTGACAATATTGTACTTATGTGGTTAATTAGACTTAAGTAAATGTATTTTTCATAACATAATTCTTTGTAAACTTTTTGTAAATTTTATAAACTTCTAACGTACTTCTGTTTTATTTTTGTAATTTAGTTGATGTTTTTTGGAATCTTTTTGTGCCTGGATGCTTTTCTGTATGTGTTCACCCTGCTTCCTTTGAGAGTTTTTCTGGCAATGTTCCGGTTCATCACTTTGCCTTGCTATGGCTTACGGTAAGTTGATTCAAGATAAAGGTGCTGATACCCTAAATAATATTTCAGCATTTGTGTGTGCTTCATTTTATGGCCTTTCAGTGCCATTTGAACTATTAATGACTTCTTCTACTGTAAAATAGAAGTCTCACTCTAAACTAGCCAAAGTAAAGGTGTGTGGGTGACCTTTAAGCTTTACCAGCAGTCACTAACTGTCATCGTTGCTTCCTTCAGATGCAGCAGTTTGATAACAGCACCACTTAGGCACATTCAGCTTAGTAAAGGAGAGACGTGTAACCTTACCTTATGGTTTTGTTCTTTTATCTAACATCTGTTTGAACATTGTTTTAAAATTTCTTAGATTTGGCTCATGTCTTTTGATAGACTCTTTGAGACCAAACAACTTCTCTTTCAGTTTTTGACAGTAAAAGCTTTCCTTATTTTCATGGAAAACTTTGCTGCAAAGATCTCTTAATAAAATGTGTTATTTTCTTTGCTCTGAAGAATCCTGGAGAGTGAAACATGGAGAGGAACACCAATCATAATATTAAGAAATTTTAGATCTTAATGCCATGATTTTCTTATCAATACTAAGAAGTTGCCAATGCATAAAGTTTTTTGTTTACCTTTCTGGCAGAGGCATCAAATATTAGACAAAATTAATTTCCTTGATAAAATTTGTTACTTCATGGTAAAGCTGATTGTTTAAGCCTTAAGTGTAGCCTAAAATAAAAGGAGCATTTGTATTGATGTTATCTTTTTTGCTTGAATAAATAAAGACGTCAGGGTCTTTATTCCGAATTTTCCAAAACTTGATTTATGGTTACTGGTTTTGGAGGGTTTTTTTGGGTTTTTTAAAATTTTTTAAAACCAAGTTGCTTGTATTTGCATTCTCAGTATTGTCTTTTATATGTGAAGGTCTTTTAGATGCATAGTTTAGAAATGTATATTCTGATTACAGCAGATGCTAGTCTAGTTGCAAAAAAGTAGTGTTTTAAAAGAGTCTAAAGTTGAAATGTTTGTATTTGGTGATGTTTAACTTGGGCACTAGAGGGCAGTCTCTAATGTTTTATTGTGCTGTTAATTTTGAGCTGAACCTCAGACTTACTAGATCAGGAGAGATTTCTTAACTGTAAAAATGACGGTTATTTGTTTTTAGCCTGATGACAAGGCAAAATATGTACTATTTGTAAAATATCTATGTGGATGCTGTTACTAACTTCAGGTAAATGTAATGGAGTTCAATGTATCATGTGAATCTTACTATTTTTCTGTTTAAGAATGTTCTTCCTCATTTATAAACTCAGCTTTGCATTTGGCAAAGAAGTTTTCTGCTGTTCTGAAATTGCAATTAAAGATTTCGAAGACCAGTTTCTGGTTTAGGTTATTATTCAATATGCTGACAGAAGTGACATTTGAAGCACCAGGTGCTCTCACGTGTGTGTGATATGTGTATATATGAATACATGCACCTGCAATGCTAATACTTAGTCTGCTTGCTTGACAGTATTTTGTGTGCAAGGCACAAGAGAAGCCAATTTAATCTATTGAACTTGACTGTGTTAAAGTGTTACCGAGTGAAACTGAGATTATCTTGGGTGAAGAAATCTTTGGTTTTGTAACAACTCCTGAAGCAAGTTCTTTCATCACAGTTTCCTCCAATGTATTTGGAATTTGGTCCACTAGAATCTCTACTTCAGTACCTGAGGCTTTGTCTAATTGATTCATGTTCAATTTGGTGACTTCTTACTGAAAGTTTTAGAACTCATGTCTATAGTATGTAATGGAACTTCTTCAGATGTAATGATTCTTATTTCCAAATATTCAGAGTCTGCACTTTGAAATTTTAGGGGATTTCTTGTTGTTTTTTGTAGTTATGCTGATCTTATTTGTTACTGCAAAAAATATTTGTGATTTTCTTCCAGCTCAGGAATACATTTTTATGTATTTGTAACAAAATAGAGTTGAACAGGTAAAGCACATTTATAATTACAAAAGGTACTTAAAAAGCAGGTGGCTGTTTATCTTTTAGCTTGCTCTTCCTCACAAATATCAAATAAATGTTGACTAGTTACTTGAACCTGCCACATCATATTCCATTCTGTGTAGTAAATAAAAGTGCTCCTCCCTTCATCTTGACTTTTCTCTCAACATTTCAGTGAAGTAATTGAGCAGTGAGTGTTCTGTTTCCCTTCCAGTTTACTCTTCAGTTTATTTCCTCATAATTCTATCTTCTCTTTTCACTGTAGAGGAAGATTCTATTACCCATTATTTTTTTACAACAATAAAACTGCATTTAATGTATATGGGGCTAATTCCTATTTATGGTACATTATGTCAAGTGCTGAAATAGAGGGGAAGTGGTTTATAGCCTCTTCCACATGTTGGAATATTTCATTTTACAGAGTTCTGAAAGGAAAGAGTAATGTATCTTAAAGGGAATAGTTTCCTTTTTCTGCCTAGACAGTGTAAGCACTTCAATTTGACTTCTAAGTCATCCTTCCTCATTACTTGATCTTTCCTTTTGAGCAAATTTAGTTCTGTGTTTTTGTCAGAGCTATATTAATGCTGATAAAGCAATTTTTAAAAAAACTTCAAGAACTTCAGTCAGACGAGTCCAAGATTCTGTCATTGCGTGAACTAGGCTGCTTTGTTTAATTACTGAGATCAAACTGGCAAAGGCTGAATCATCACACAAGTGGTATTTTTGGCAGGTGCAACTTCATTACTTCTCTATGCTCTGTAAGTGGCAGGATGCTTTTAAAAAAAAATTAACAAACACTTCACAAAATTAGATTACATCTTCTGAAATTACAAAAAATCAGCTCTACTGTATTCTTTGGAGTGAAGAAAAGAACTTTCCTAAATTATTCTCTTTGGATCTTGTAGACTATTCTCACTTTTTAAAAATATTCTTTGAAAGCATAAAAGGTTTGTTGTTCCAGCAAAGTACATGCCAAGGTAGACAGAGAAGTGGACCTGGTGGAGTTCTGTTTGGAATTAGAGTCCTTGGTGACAGGGTCCTAAAACTATACCTATGGTTGAAAGGTATAGTTTCATTTTACAATTCAGACAATTATTTTATCAATACCTCAGACCCAGAGATTCTGGGTAGATTAATATCACTGCCTGTTTTGAAACTCTTTCATAGAGCTAACCTACTATTTTTCTTGAAAATGTTGCATACCAGTAAAATGCGATGTGGGAATGTGGCAAAGCTCTTCTGTATTATTTGTAAAACACCATGATATGAAAGCTAAAATTGTACCTTAGTGAAACTCTGATGGGACTCCCAATTTAATTACGTTTAAAGGCATTTTGCTTCATCTCCACCAAGCAAGAAAGGATTTGTGAGGGTTAGTTAAGAGTTGGACTTAACGATCCTTGTGGGTCTCTTCCAACTCAGAATATTCTGTGAATCTGTGAATTCTTCCATGTGGAAGTAGATATAGATTACAAATACATGTTCTGTTACTCTGCTCTCTGAAATAAGTGAACTTAGGTCCTGTCAGCAATAACATCAGTAACTTCAGCTGCATTGTATGTACCTCTTAAAATTCCCCTCGACCCTCTGTGAATTCACAGATTCACACTTTTCAGTAGCAGATAAGCAGAACAGCATTATTTCAAGAAAGAAAGCAGATCTGGAAGAATAAAGCAAACAAATTCACTGGCATTCTTCTTATGGACATTATTTATTTGTTCATAGTATCAGGCTATTAAATAAATTTGAACCTCTCTTGCATATTTATTCCCAAGCCTTTTTTTTTTTCCTGAGGAATTTAACTATGAAATCCATAAACTCCCTATTGTCACCTGAAGTTGATTGAGGAAGTTGTGCATCTGCCCACCAAAATATATAGCTTTCTACCAACCAAGAAAAGGAAGATGCATTCATTATTTTCTGTAGTATATCTCAGATCAAGTACTCCTTTCTCCTTTCCATAACAGTGCATAGTGTAGCAACATTACAACCTTCTCTTTCTTTCTTTCTTGTAAATCAGACCGAAGGGAAGAGCACTTTCACTTCCTTTATAGGATGGAATGTGGTGTCACAGGGATTCCTCCTTGGTGAGTAAATCCTGATTTTCTTTTTCCTTCTGTGCTGTCAGCCAAATTCACACATCTACATGTAATCAGTAAAGAGGCTGGTTACAAAATAATACTATAGGTAAATTAACCAACATGCCTCAAAGGAGAAACCAACACTTAGTTTTAATAACAAACACATGAAATTGACTCAGTGCTATTTGTGGTAGGTATATTTTCTGATGTAACTTTACATCATTGTGGAAATAAATTGTGATCTTAGATTTAAAGCATTTTTTCACACAGAGTGCCTGTGGACCAATTTGGCCCAGTTTAAGAAAGGATATCTTGGAAAAACTATAGCCCCTGCTGTACTTCAGTTTATAGTGCCTTAAGCTTTTTGAGGTTTCTTCTAAGTACTGCTTCAGTCAGGGTCATAGCTATATTTCTGTGTGTACTTAAAGCAGGTTTTTTTGTAATGCTTAACCTAAATCTTAAGGAGTTCAGTAAGTTTACTGCCAGGTATCTTAGTATTAGACCTATAGGTAATTCCATGCACAATCAAATACAGCACTTTAGCATATATTTGTTCAATGTCTTCAGTTGTATTAGATTCTGTTATTTAAAAAATAAAAGCTTGATGAAAGCTTATTCTAGTTGTCACTTATTTGAAACCTCGTTTTTTTTTTTTTTCCTATTTATTTTTGGAGACAGCTCTCATCGGGGCCTAACAGCAAGGTTGGTTTTGTTTCATTCTTAGCATGGTCTCGTGCTGTATTGTGTGCATGTAGAGGCTTTTTATTGTTTGAGAAATGCAGTGCCACCTGATCTTGGCAAGCTTGGCTCTCAGTTTCTTAGAATTCTTCATTTGGGACATATTTTTCTTATCACTCTGTATAATCACAATTTTACATCAGTGAAGTCCTGCATACTGTAAGGTACCTCTTAAAATCTCAAACCAGCAATCAGATTTGATCAAAATAGCTTCTTTTCCTCAAGCCAAACTTGAACATAATTGTAGGAAAATATTTCCAATAGATCCCATTGTCTATTTTAAAAAATCTTAGTGTGTAGTTATGTGGTAAGTATTCCCTTTGGACAGCTTTGCTTGGATTTTATTTTTCCTGACAGCTTTACTCATGCTAACAGGAAAATAGCCCCTGATGTGTTAATGTAATAATTTGTCTTAGTGCTTCATGTAAAATTAGAAACTTATGACACCACAGTTCATTAGTGAAGGGTACATTGAAGAATTGAGAGTTCAATAAATACATGTAAAACAAAACCCCATTGTTCAGTTTTCATGCAAGTATCTGTGATAAATGTGTAAAATAGAGAAAGAAAAAATACCTAAGCAAGATTTTAACTAAACCATCGTATCAATAACTGAAATACATTATTATAAATCTCAGTGGGTGCCTGTTTGAAAGTGTTAGCATTGAATAAATAATACAGTTAGAAAAGGTTTGCTGTAAAATACATGCTTAAACTTGTAACATGCTAAAAGACTTCTTCAGTGCATTATTAGCTGAACAATAAACCTGTGTAAAAAGGGTTTGTGTCAACGTTTATAGACACATTACTCTTACAAAAGCTTTAAAATATATATGTATATATGTTTTTAAGATGAAAATACCCATCTAAAACATTTTTGCAGTGAGAATGTATTCATATCTTTAAATTAATGTATACATGGCATCAATATTGGAAATTTTGTATGTGTTGACCTCAAAGCAGTAATTGTTTAGAGAAAGCTGAATTATTTGGGTGAGACTAAATAGATTAAACTAAAGGAACCAATTAAAATGCAATGAAATGTATCCATAAACAAGAAAAAATCTTGAATGTCTGTTGATTTAAAAAAAACTAACAAAAGAATCAAAACCCAAACAACTCTAAAAGATGATTGGAAAACCAGACTGGTAGAGAATTGAGGAGCAGCAGGAGGCCTGGAAGACAAAAATAAAGAGATCATAAGACATCATATGACAGTCTGTGCAGTTAAGTTTAAAATAATATATTCAGAGTGCATATGGGTTGGATGCCAAAGTACTCAGACAAGTGTGCTTGTCTGCAGGTTACACAATGTAGTGAAAGCATTGTTCATTCTGTAGTGTCAGTTGCTGAAAAGCATACCAGAAACAACTGTAGTGAGACTTTTTTTAGACTTTTTTGTATAGCAAGAACAAATTTCTCTTTGTCCAGGTTGCATTTCATGTTCCAAATGGTCTAACTACTTTAAATTCAATAAGCAAGGCTTATTAAAATACCTAACACACAATCTTGGTTTTCTTGGAAATCACTTGCTTAAGTAATCTTGTGCATTAACTACTTGTGATTTTAAACATATTAAAGACAAATACTGGTAAACTGTCATTAATTTTTAATAACACTCTGCTTGATGCTGAGTAACTTCAGTTGTACAGCTGTTGGAACAAAATGAGTTTGGTGAGGTAGATACCAATACTCTGAAAGCCTTGTGCTGGTTTGCTTCTTTATTAAATTGAAGGGAAAATACTGTGAAATCCATCATGCTGTTCAGTAGCAAACATGAAGGATCAGTGGTGTGACCATCTCTGTAGTCATAGCCTGTGTGGATGATTGAACCTAATGCTTTTCAACCAGTAGATGGAGACAGAACTCTTACTACTGTATAAAATGTGGCTCATGGCATTTTGGGTATGGTGTTAAATAGAAATACCTTGAAAATTACAAACTGGTAATTAGTCCCTTTAACTTATTTAAGGAGATTGCTTATGATGAGCATTGGTTTTCACACCAGATTTTTCTTCACTGGATATAGGTGTTTTATGTAGATTTTGATATAAGTTTGACATAATTTTGTAACTTTTTTTACAAGTGACACAAGTCATCTTGAAAAAAAAAAATTTTGTTTTTCTTAAAATTTATCAAAGTTTTTGAGTAGCCAGGATATTTGGTAGAATTCTAATTTGATAGTTAATTTTATAGAATGGCAACGTAATTCTTCCTAACTAATTACAAGGAAAGTTTATTGCTTTTAGCTTTCCAAAGGGAGAGGACTTACACTGATCCAGTGGTTTTCTAAACAGAGGAAAGACTTGGACTTACACTTTCTAAATTTAACTCATGATAGACAAACCATAAATTGGAAAGTTTGAAGCATGAGTGTTAAACCTTGATTTTTATTGTGTTCTAAAAAGTAGGTTTTTCTGTAAAAGACTGATTTGCTCAGTTCTTGGTTAATGTCAGTCAGTGCATTGTGGAAATTTTGCCATAGTTTGACTTTCAGCTGCTTTAAATACTGTGGGATAAGCATTGAGCTTGGCATGCTTCTGCTTTTTTAACAACTGACTGGGCTGAAACAGAAGCATGCTGTGGTGGAATAGGGAGGTGTAGTAGTGTGGCTTGCACATCACTTTATGTTAAAATTAATAATAAGCTGCTATATCCCCTGAAGTGTGGATTTCTGTGTTCATGTTATTTTGAGAAGTAAGGCTTTGTTTCAGTGGAGATTTTCTGTCAATTAGTAGATGTAATGATAAATATACCCAAAGGCTGAGGAGTTTGAACATCTTGTTAAGTACATGCTATAGAATGGTGGAGTCTCTGTGTGGGTTTTTTCTGTAGTGTCAGGATTTGCTGGTTAACATTACAGTGTGAGAGAGTTTCTCTGTAGAGGAATGCTTGGATTTTCACTGAATTCAGGCAGATTGAAGGATCAGCACGTGTTTAAACATTTTGGTGTATTCAGTGTTAGCAATAGTAAAACAATAGAAGATTTTACATAGTGGATAATAGAAAGAATGGTTAAATCTTTCTCTTTAGTATTAAAGTACTTGGCTCTTTGAAGAAGTTTTAAAATTTGATTCCTTGATAATCTAGGCTATACAGCTAATATGGAAACTTGAGACTTAGCATAATGTAACCCCTTATAAAATTCTGTAAAGTGCATCTTAGAGAGCATGACTGAAAGCAGAAAATATTTGAAGTAATAATGGAATAATGGTAGAATTATTGAATGGTTTGGGTTGGAAGGGACTTTAAAGATCATCAGTTCCAGCCCCACTGCCATGGGCAGGGACACTTGCCAATAAACCAAGTTGTTCAAATAATTGCAGAAAATAATTAGGTGAAAAGATATAAATCATATATCATAATAAGATGCATTTGAAGGATAGCCCAGATGTCCTGGATCCTTTTATTTGCTGGTTTGAGGTGTGAAAATTATGATGTAGATTATATTCAGCTAAATTTTGAAACCATGTGATATTATTTCTGGAATCTGGTAGGATATTAGAGAAACTACATCTTGGCAAAGGCTCTCATGATACTGTCTTTCAAGAGCTGAATTAATTAAAGCCAGGCAAGTGTTAATATTTAACTCAGTTGTGCAGCATCACTGTATGCCTGGGATAGCTTTGAAGGAAAAGACTAACTGCTATCTACACAAAGATGTTACTGCTCACTGTTTTGTTACCTTGCTACCAGAATGATGAAAGTTGTATAGTTGTAGTGCTCTTTAATTATTGTTCTCATGTTGTCACTCATGAGAAAAAAGACCCATATGCAATTTGATGTGAAATCTGCCTCTGTATTCTGTCATACTTCGTGCACAGCTGTAAAAATGTGAAGTGTTTGGAAGTGAGCTAAGCTGTTTCAGCTTCTCATATGGTTTCTAAAATTGTACAGTATCATATTCTGAGTTATCAGCTCAGTAATGTTTAATTCTTAAAGCTTGGGTCCCTGCTTTCAAGTGAGGTATTGAAATTATCAGAACTATGCTACGTTTTTCTTGTTTGTTTCTTGGCCTTTTTGCAGTTGTCATAGCTTGGCCAATATGAGCTTTTTTTTGTTTCTTTGAGATTCTGTAGTACTCATGATGTGCATGACTACAGCAGAATGAGTTTTTATGTGATATTTATCACAAGGTCTGATTAGTTAGGGCTTAGGATGTCTTGAAAGTGCTTTTCAGTGTTGCCATTGAGTAGTTACTGGAGACAATAAGTAAAAGCATATATTGAGAAAAATGAATGCAGAATGCTGGGTTGCTATGACAGGCATGAAATCACATCAGCCTGTGTGTGTTTTTATGTATTAAAGAGCTTAATGCAAAGGACAGGAATGATTTATGATGAATACAGATTGAACCTGTGTGAACCTGATTATATACTAAAACTGCAATGGTCAGCTCTCACTGAGCACTGACCACATCATTTCATTACTGCAGGCTTTGCAGTCAGTTCTGTGTACTTGCCAAAAGGTGACAAATCATTAGACTTAATCCCTTTACTTGATTTCCTTGTCTTTGTAGGAAATAATTGTCCCTTTTCTATATTATATTTAGAACCACACCTCAAAATCCTTTTGTAAATGTTATTAACCAGAGTGGAAGATGATTCTGCTACAATAAAAATGCTTCTATGGATTTATGGAGTAAACATGGTTAATCTCTCTCAGTTGGAAACATGTTAGTGGTACACTGTAGATTACTTGTTTAGTCAATATGAAAGGATCTTTCCTAGTGTTCAGTGAAAGAGCACTGGAATATATTTTAAATGCCAGGATCTTCTTACTTTCTAGAAAGCAGTTTTCTGTAGTCAGTCTTTGCAGTAATCCCTTGTACTGAGTTGAGAGTTAAGATGCTAGCAGCTCTTCTGTCATCAGGCTGAGGAAATTGAAACTGTGAGGATATTTTTGTGACTAAGATGTTGTGGTTTAGTCCCAGCTGGCAACTAAGTACCCTGCAGCCATTCACTTACTCCTTCCATCTCCCACCCGTGAGGAATGGAATTGGTAAGTTAAAGTAAATTGAGATAAGAACAATCTAATAATTGAAACAAAATATGCTAATAATAATACTAAATATTATAATAATAACAATAATAATGATGATGATGAAAATGAGAAGGAGAGAGTCTAACAGAACCCTAAAAGAAACCTTCTAAGAGGAACAAGCGACAGAGTTGCCCACTAGCGACTGCCTGGTACCCAGCCAGGCCCTGATGGACCCTTTAATGGGTAACTCCTCCAGTTTATATACTGGATGTGGTGCTCTGGTATGGAATCTCCCTTTGGCCAGTTTGAGACATCCTGTCCTGGCTGCACTCTGGGCCAGCTTTCTGTGCAGCTCCTCACTATCAGAGCAAGAGACACTGAAAAATCCTTGACTCGGCGTAAAAACTTCTTAGCAACAACCAAAACATTCAGTGTGTTATCGTCATTCTTATACTGAATAAAAAAAAACAGCTACTAAAAATAAAAGGCACTCTGTCCCAGCCCAAACCAGGACACTTGTTCTGAAGTGGTCACAGCATTACTGTTGGTTCTGTTTCTCATGTGGATGTCAGAAAAAATATTGTTTATTGCAGTTTTTTGTCCTAGACATACAGACAGACTACTGAGGAACTAAATCCAGGTCACCTTGAGAGGTGGGACAAGAGGACTTCAAGTTGTGCCAGTGGAGGATCAAATTGGATATTAGGAAAAGTTTCTTTACCAAAATGATTGTAAAGCAATGGAACAGGCTGCTGCTCAGGGGAGTGGTGGAATCACCGCCCTTGGAGGTGTTTAAAAGATGCACAGATTGTAGTTTAATGAGGGACTTGGCAGTGGTAAGGTGGACTCGATTCTCTGAAAGGTCTTTTCCAATCTAAATGATTCTAAAATTCTCTAAAAACGTTATTGGAATGGGATCTGTTGTACAAAAATTTAATTCCTGTGTAAAGCACAGAAATCAAGAGTAGTTGATCTGACTTTTAAGAGCAGCTTTTGAATTGAATCCCAGTGATAATCAAGTTTGTTTTGTACAGAGCACATTCTCAAAGTCTTTTCATCTTTCCAGTGTATAGGATTCTGTGTGCAAGTTTGTGTGCAACTTCATACAGTATTAGTCTCTTGAGATGGTTTTCAGAGTTGAGACCACCTTTAGAAGAGCAGTTGTGCTCCTGCTTGTATGTAGTCTCTTCTCAGAATTTGTAGTCCCCTGTGATGGTTGCTGTGTGCATTTACATTGGCTTCTCCTGAGTTGGTTATACTTGAGTGTAGTCATATAGATGAAAGTCAACACAAGCAGAAGAGTGATAGAATTAACAGTACAGAACATCTGCAGCTTGTGACCGTACTAGTGGTTGAACATCTTTGATGTTACTTGTAAGCCAGAAAATCTTTGACGTGGTATTTTCAGTCTGTATTGATTTGTGGACATCAAAGCGTTTTCCCATGAGAATCTGGGCTGCTTCAGAAGCCTCATAAACAGATTCTACTCACTAGTGCAGTAAGAGACCATCTTGTCGTTAAAATGGGTACCTTAACAAACTTTTAAAAGACAGTGAATGAAATTTTCAAGTGGGTGTCTCTTGTTCATCAGGTTTTCTCTACCAGGTGCTCACTACTTCTCTAATGCTAAGGTAGTTGTTGGCTGGAAGAATGAAGATGTTAATTTTCTGAGTAATAAATTCTGATTCTCTTTTTCTTGTGCTAAGGCCTGGCATTACTGTTGTGGAATAATAGAACCTTTGCCACTGAATCCCAATCCGTATTTCAGAGTTTGAGTGTTGACTGGGAAACTTGTACAGAAACTACTAAATACACTTCCAAAATGGAAGTAGATGGGAGAAAAAGGAATATGCTGTTACTCAGCATCTGAGCAGTAATCATAATCATAGGCTTGTTTAAGTCTTGTGAACATTTCAGTATATACTATTATGTTTTAATAACTATAATCATTTAAGTCAGAAGTAGTTAAATGAGGCAGTAAATTTTCAAAGTGATGTTACAAGTTGGGAAGGGTGCTTTTTTTTTTTGTATGTCATGCAAAGACAGTCATAGGCTTTTTAGGTAGTGCGCAAAAGGTACACATTGAGTTATCTTTAGTTTTTTCAATTGGTATTTGCAGTTAAAACTCAGTTTGGGGGCTGAAGAAAGGAAGGAAATTCACTGAGGCATTTTGTCAAGGACTTAGGCTGAAATAAGATGTGATATGGATATTGTTTGTTACTGGATTTGTTTGTTACTGTGGATACTGTTTGTTACTTCTGAAAGCAAGAAAATGTCTCTTAGGGAGAGAAGGCCACTGTAAACAGTTCTGAGATGCTGGACCAGGTTGATTTCTTTTGTTCAGAATGTAATTGATTTTAATGCAGTTCATGCAGTAAAAAGTATAGTAAAAGGAGCAGTTGCTCTCTGTTCAAAGTACAGTACTGTAAATCTGAGAGTTCTGGAAACTTGCTCATACTCCCAGCAAGAGCACGACCTCTTTGCCCATTGTGGGATGTCACTGTGTGGTTCCAGGAGTGAATAATGTGTGAATGCTGTCTTCAGGGCGTTTTTCTTTTGAGTGGAAGACAACAAAGAAACCCAAAGTATGGCACTCCAGCTGTGATTTAAATAGAATGAGTGAGGTAGCAAGGATTTTTGACTTCTCTGCAAGGTCTGTAGAATGATTGCAGAGGTCATAAATAACTGTTGAGATGTTTTTTACAAATGGTGTACATTTTTATGAGATAACTCTTAATTTTTTTTTCAAAATATGTTGTCAGTTCATGGGAACATTCTCTAATCACTGGATGGCCTACTGATTTAAGAATACAGAAACTCAAAATTCATAACTTGAATTGTGCTAATTGCTTCCAGTTTCTTTGAAACATTAACTTCTGTAAAAGCATTTCAGTGTATTTAAAAAAATAAATATATGTAATAGAAATTATTTCTTCCATTTTTTTTTATATTTAATTCTCAACCTTTTGATATAATTCAGAGGCTTTTTAACTGCTTTGCATCTTATTAATACTAAACTAAATAAGTAGGCAAGTGAATACGGCCTTGCAATTTCATTATTATTGTGGATACTGTTGTGGCATTTGAGATAAAGCTATTTTCTTCCTATAGTTTTACTTTATAGGAAGATGTTGTGTAATAATTCTTTTAGTCTCCTGCGTTATTCATGGGACTATAGATAGAAAACTTAGTAATTTAGTTCACAATCTACCTCAGGCTCTGTTGTTTGCATTTACAGCTGCAGAGCTCAGAGCTAAATGAAGATACAGAATTTACAACCTGTTCCCCAGCATCTGGTTCATTATGCTGAAATTGAAGATGACTGCTTAATTTCTTTTTGATCATAGTGAATACAATTTCTGTACCTGAGGAAGTCAAAATCATAGAATTGGCTGGAAGAGGGAAGGTAAATTAGAAATCAAAGGGCATGCATGCAGAAGGTTATTAAAAAGTGGAGCTCTCAGCAAATACAGTGTTTTAATTACAGGGATGTGGCAAGTAAGAGACTGTGATCCTGTTCATGAGTGTGTTCTATAAATGTGTGTCATAGTCATGGTGTTGGAGTGAAGGGGAAGGGACATAGTAAATGACATGATGAACAACTTCTGTAAATTCATATTGACTTAGTAACATCTGTATTTTGTGGGTATATGACATTTAGTGGAACTTTTTGCCCTTTGTATTTCAGTGACAGACGTTTGCTACAACCTGCTCAGGTATGTGACATTCTCAAAGGAGTTATATTGGTCATCTGCTACTTCATGATGCACTATGTTGACTACTCTATGATGTATCATCTGATAAGGGGACAATCTGTCATAAAGCTCTACATCATCTATAACATGCTTGAGGTAAGAATGTTGGCATCAGAATATGAAGCATGCTTTTGTCAAAGTATTTAAAATATTTTGTGTCCCATTATTTGTACTTAGAGTGTGGCACATCTGGTATTCTCACAAATCTGCACACACCTATGATGATAAGCCTAGGTGCAGTGAAACAGGTTTGTGAACAATTCAGTTTTAGAGACCGTTTCATAATGCAAAATTTATGGAGCTTATTAATCGGTTTCATAGCAAGAAACTTGAGAAATGGAAATGAAAGAAGTGTCTTATGAAATGCCAGGGAATGAATGAGATTTTAAACTCGCCAAGAAGAGTAGAAACTGAAATAATGACACGATCCCGAGAGAGCAGAGAAGGAGGATAATGGAAAACATGAAATTTGGGGGGTTAGTTCATCATTATGGAAATACAGCTTTCAGTGTATGCAAGGACACAGTTACAGCTTTACCTCAGTCCCAGCTAGCAGACAAAGGCCTATAAGGTGAATGAATGAGTGAATGTAGCCACACAGGAAAAGGAAATTCTGTTTTGGGAGGTAAGATAAAGGGAAATTCTGGCGAGAAAAACAGATTCTGTTTTGCTATTAAGGTAAAGTATAGTATTTTTAATTGTATTTCTGTGATCAATAGTTCGCAAGGTAAATAATGTTTTCATAGGCACAATCTTATCTCCATCCTGCAAATATAGGACACAGTAGGAATACAACCCCTTAAACAGAGTCAGTCAGAGCTTTGTACACAAAAGTTACTCTAGCAGGATTCTGGGATTCCTGAGTGAGGTATTAATCCTTGTTTGAACATCTGTTGTACCTTTGTTTGAAGACTGCTGAAACAGGGTTACACTCTGCAGAATCTGAATATTCTGTCTGAAGGCATTTGTCCTTTCCTCATAAAATATGAAAATATTGTATAGGGAACACACTTTGTCATACTAAGTGAAATAAATATCATGCAAGCCACCTCAGTTGTTTATTCATAGGTCTTTTGTTGCCTTTGATTTTACATTGGCTGAAAAATGTGTACAAATACTAAATTGGCACTGAGTTACTATCTGGATTTTATTTGTATGGGGAAATACTCTCCATATATAGTTCCATAATTGATGAGAGATTATCACTTAGTAAATAAATCTATGTGCTCAAAATAGTAATTTCTCTTTATTTCAAGACTACTTCAAATAGCTTAGTGCTGTACTTTCTTAGCTTTATATGCTTACCACATAATTTGAAGTGATACTGCAGCGTTTGCTGTGAATTGGGAGCCATGTGCCATTCTCTTTGGAATGAGGAATTGAATAACGTTGCTATGTTTGGCAGAACCAAAATTGTGTGCTAAGAAAAGTGCTGCATGAGTTTGTTTCTTTTAGGAAAGAGGGAGGTCTGTTACTACTCATGGTTATTAGAAAAATGGCATTGGTCTTTGAATTAGGAAACAGTATTTAACTTCCATGGTGTCTCATGAAACCCAGCATGCCAAGCAGAGTGCGTGTTTTTAAGGGACTTTTTTACCATGACAGGTTGCAGCAATATTGGCAAGACTTGGTTGATAGTCAGCTTTCAACAGTTTGAATATTGGCTTGCTTAGACTACTTTGGTGGGTTTTATTAAAAGTCTTTGCTACTGATGCAAGCAATGCTTTTTAAGGAACTGTTAATATGCTTTTTTTAAGCAATGTGCTTTATATTTTTTCACAAGTTTTCAAAATAAGGAAGATCTTTTTAGTCTAGTTCAATCACTGAGCAGCAGAGATGTTTACAATGTCCTAATGTTTTCGGCTGTTGACAAGTCCAGGGAGTATTGTCCTGGACAGATGTGAGGAATGCAAAATCTTCAAATTATGTGCTGAATGCTCCCAACTGACAGGCTAAGGGGAGCATTCAGCACATTTGGCTTAAATGACACTTTTCTTTTTTAGATTCAGACCCACCGGCTCCTGCTCCTTGTGAAGCCCCAGTGTGCGTAATGCTGGTGACAGCACTCACCATGGAATTCTGCTGGAGCCTGGAGCCGGCATGTAGGGTTTAGGTAAGTCATATTTGGAAAAGCAAACAACAATATTGTGTGGTGGGTTTTAATATTTTCTATCCTTTCAGCAAAGAACCAAGGACTGCTTAAATAGAAAGGAAAGCAAAGCCACCATTTTGTCTATTAAAACCCTCACAATATTGTGAACAAAAACTTACCAAACTCTTAAGCATTCTGTAGCTGGTGTTACTACACCAGGTGTAATTACTCAATGGGTCATCACAATGAGCAGGAAGCAAATAATGCAGACAATCTCAATTTACAAAACCTAAAAGCCGAAAACAATGCCACTGTAAATATCTCTCAAACTGATGGGGCTGGGAGCTTCAGATTTGTGATAATTCATCAGCTCATGGCTTTGTTCATTTTACTTCATAGGTGATTCTTAGAGTGCAGCACGTTGTACGTTACTTGAGGCATCCTGTAAAATTTTGTTTTATTTCAATTTTCATATTTTAGGAAACTTCATTCAATAATAATGTCTTGATTGAGTATGACTTCTCTCACTTCAGTATCTTTTCCTTGAGAACTCTTCATTAAAAAGTCACGAAATGATCCAAAGTCTAGGTTTATTTGTGTTGTCCCAAGAACTTAGTTTTTATTTAGTTGGATCAATATTTGTAGGTACATTGTGCATCTGGTTCTATATTGCTATGTGTTGATTTAACATGTCCAAAATTGTAGTTTTACAGAAAGACAGGAGGAGAAAATGTTACTTGTCTGTCTTAGGCAGAGATAATCATCATTAACCATTCCCATTTGGTTGAATTAGTAAGCAGATAAGAAAGATAGCCCTTTTTTTTTAGCCAGAGATGTGCCAAGTTAATTTTTGAAGTTCTGATTTTGTTATCCTGTGCAGCTTGATTTTAAAATTACTGAACTGCAGTGTATAGGCAGAAAAAATGTTCTTCTGTGTAATGATTTTCAGTTTTATGTGTTTGCTGGTGATGAAATGTTGGGAACTGGTGGAACTCCCTGTGACCTTTCTTGTTGTGGTATTGAATTACAAGTCCAAGATGCTGTCCACATGTTTTCTATCTTTAGAATTACTGCTAGAGGGTTTTTTCTATTTGTGCATATATTCTTTGAATTACGCTTCAGGTGTTTGTTGTTTTTTCAACATATTTTCCCTTTTTGGCAGACTTTCAAGTCCCTCTTAATCTCTTGGTTTTGTGTTATAGTGCTTTTAATTTTGAATTCTGCTTTATGCAGACATTTGCATTAAGTATATACTTAAGTATATAGAAAGCAGTAGAACCAAGTCTAATTTCAATCTTTTTTGTAAGCTTGTGTTCCCTGTCATCTGGAATTTAGTCTTCATTGTTGGGGTTTTTTACTATTAAACCCAGAAGGATGGAGGAAAATATTTAAGATGGTTTGACACAACATCCATACTGCTTTATCAAAGGCTGAGGTTTGAACTGTACTTGAATATCTTTCAAGAAAGCATCTAACATAACAGTATATGATTATTTATTACAAATGCTGTTGCAAAGGGGATAGTAAGTTTGAAAGGGAAAGTAAACTGCTAAATATACCAAAGCAACAGTATTGCTGTGAAATTGAGAGTGAAAATGGAGTAAGTAAGAGATTAAAAGTGATATATATGTGAAACTTTTTTTAGATTGAGCTGCACTTTTAGTTTGACCTGTTCTTGAACTGGGCATACTCAAGTGTTGGAGAGAAAAGTAGGCAGTAAAAGGCAGTAAAGTTGTTCTTGTTTAGGTGGCTGATCGTCTGATTTCTTCATTTGGACAAGATATTTTGGATGCTCTTTATTGGACAGCTACAGAACCTAAGGAAAGAAAAAGAGCTCACATAGGTGTGATTCCTCACTTCTTCATGGCAGTGCTGTATGTCTGTATCCTTTTCCTTTGATAAAGTATATTTTCTAAGTTTTCTAATTACAGAGTAATTGCTCTGCATTATTTTAATATATTTGAAAAATTGATAGTATTCCTAAATCAGTGTTCTTTTACTTGAAAAGTAAGATTGCCAGTACCACCTGCTTTAAAAAACCAAATCCCTTTATAATGGTGTACCTGTAGCAAAATGAAAAACCATAATTGTGTAGTTCATGGAAAATTTTATTTCTTGCTTGTATTTGAGTATTTTGGCACAGAGGGCCCTAAAGACAGTGGAGTTTTGTTATTTAGTGGAATGTTAAATGCATCTGGCTTGAACATATTTTCTTGAAGTTACGGGACAAAGTCATTCATATTCAGTATGCAGATGTTATTAGTGTGAAATAATCTTACAGTGAATTGATGAACCTAACCAGATAGTTAGGTTCAGATAGTGGTCCAGTAGTTTTGGTGATAAATACAGAATTCTTACAGTTTTTCCCTATTTTCTCTGAAATCTTTAGGCTAATTCTGAATCTTTACCTCAGATTTTTTTCTTCAGATTGTATTGATGTTTCTCATGACTAATGTCATTGGGTTCTTTCAGAACAAGAAAAAAATAGCATCATTATTACATGCTACAAAGCACTGTGCATATACTACATACATGTAAGTATTGTCTTGCTGTAAGTCTGGTTTACAGGGATATGGAAACTTTCCTGTTAAACTTTGAAAGCAAGATAAGAAATTTGTGGTTCAATGCTCTTCAGTGCTGTTGTGCAGAAAACTTATTTCAAATATTCTTCCTTAACCCTGCTATGCAGTCCTGCATGCTATTCTCATAATGGTTCAAGCAACAACCCTTAATGTGGCCTTCAACTCCCACAATAAATCACTGCTTACCATCATGATGTCCAATAATGTAAGTTGCTTTATTATATAGCTACCCTAATTTGTTTCAGAATCCTTTGTCTTTGTGTATTGTATGTCTTAAATATTAATATTTTAAATGGCATATTTTTTGATAATATTGTTTATATCAGTTTTTTAATAAGTAAAAAATTAATTAACTGTTTCTAAAACTTGCAGTTCGTTGAAATAAAAGGAAGTGTTTTCAAGAAGTTTGAGAAGAACAATCTTTTTCAAATGTCAAACAGTGGTATGTATAGCAGTGCTGATCGGGAGGAAATGTGAAGTGAGAGGCTGTTTCATTAATGTATTTAATGTATTCAGTGTATTTAATATTATTCTTACTATAGACACTTTGTCTTGTTGAATTTGAGTGTTCTGACTTGAATTCCTCATCACCCTCTTTAATGTTTGGTTCAGTAGGATGAAACTGAGATCCACTTCAAGGAGCATTTACTTATTTTATGGCAAGTTTTTATTTGAGGTGCTAAAACAGCTTAGTAGCTTTGTGCTGAAATACCCATGCTTCCAAGTGATCAAGTCTTCTGTTTTCAAAAAGTTGACTTTGTAGTGTGCTGTATTGACAGTGATCTCAAGAATGCATGTTGTTGGGTGGCTGTGAGGGTAGATCTTGAAATACCTCCCCCCTAACCCTAAAATAAACAAGCAAAAAACCCCAACCAAACAAAAAAGCAATGTAACAAAGTAGCTGGCATATGACAGAAATACCAGCAATTACTCCAATTTTTGATCTGCTCTCAGGATAGTACATAGAGGGTACTTAGGAAACATGCTAGTACATAGAGGGTACTTAGGAAACATGCTTCTGGCATTTCTTAACTGTGTCACTGCTAAGGATGAATTTTGGGAACCCGTACTCCGTGTGTCTCATGAGGAAAAGCTGTTCAAGTATCCTTTGATGGAGATTCTTTCTACAACTGATATCAGCCATTTGAAATACTTTTTGAATTCTTGATTTCAAAGCCAGTAGGGGTGATGGCACTTTAAGGTTGTGCTAGAGCTTCTTTTCATGTACTAGTTTTGTAGAATCTTAGAATATCCTGAACTGGAAGGGACCTCAAAGATCATCTCGTTCCAACCCCCCTGCCCTGGGCAGGGTCACCTTCCACTAGCCCAGGTTGCTCAAAGCCCCATCCACCCTGGCCTTGAGCACTCCAGGGATGGGGCATCCACAGCTTCTCTGGGCAACTTGTGCCAGTGTCTGACTGCCCTCACAGTAAAGAATTTCTTCAGTATATCTGATTTGAATTTTCCCACTTTAATTTATTCAGATGAGCAAAGAAAAAGGAATATATTTTTTTCATTCCAGCTCATAGTTTTTAAACCAGATAACTCAAATGTGCAATAGGTTAAAAAAATTAAATAGCTATTTATTTAAAAACAGATTCATATTTTTGTATCACAAGTTAGATTTTCAACAGGCTTACATCAGGTTTTCAGTTCTGACTATTGATGTGACTTTGTCTAATTCATCTGCAAACTGCAATATTGTAGGCAAATGTTTTGTAATCCTTTGGATGAAAGACTATTTACATAAAACCTTAAATATATCACAGAAAATTATATAACAGAAAATTAACAATAAATTTTAAGCTACTTCATAGATGCTCTTAAGCCCCCCCCAAAAGATATTCCCAGCTGTGTTGATAATCTGTTTATTCTGTTATAATAGTATTATTTTTGGTTCTAAGATTTAATTGCTTATATTTTTTAAATCAGAGGTATTTAACTACAGTGAAAAATGCTAAAAGTGAAGTTTACTGAACTATAGACAGAAAACGTAGATAAGGTTTCTTATTAATGCAGAAAACATTTACAACTATGCATCTAAGTCTCTTACTTAAAGGTGAGGCCTCTTTCATGTTGAAATGAACAAGGGACTGATATTAGAAATTGCTAGTAACTTCCTCCATAAAAAGCAAAGGATATCAATATTTTATTGCTGGACATTATTATTGAAGACCTCATAATAGCAGTATCAGGTTGTCCTTTATCAGTTGGTGGAAGGAGTATTGCCATTCATTAGACAGTGTGGGGATGGAAGCAGTGGGTACATACATAGAAGAGTGCACAAAACAAGCTAATTTATTCCTTTCAAACAGATAACTTTTCCTGGAACACTTTTCAGTGTTTTCAGTATGGTTATAAATAGCAGTGTTTTTCTTATCAGAGATAGATAACAGACAGATTTTTAGTAGAGATTTTCACCTCCTTTGAACTTGAACAGATTTACTGCATCACAGCTTCCTTTAGGATGGAACAGTATTGTTTCAATTCATGTGTTCTGATTGCTTTAATATCCTTTAAAGGTTTCATTTCATGCAGCTGAAATCTTGTGTTGGGATGCTGTGCCAGTACTTTATCCTGCCATGGAGCTGAGGCCAGTCTGGTCCTGTCAGCTGGGCATCCAGTTGGCCTTTGGAGTGTCTTGTGTGTCCAACGTGCTTAAACTGCATGTCTGGGCTGAGCTAAACTTCTGAAAGGAAACACTAAATCGAAGCACTCCCATAAATTTCCCACCTTTCTCTGCTGCTTCCAGTAGTTTTCTGAGGCCTGCAGTCTGTAGGGCAAAGATGGCAGCAGTAGCTGATTAAGTTTGGACACACTGAATGGATTCCCCTTGCCCCACCTTTTCTGAGGCTCAGCTCAAAATATTATTGTTTTCAAATGTATGTTTTCAATTCAGTATAAATGTATGCATTAGTACACAGTAGCTAAATGTAGTAATTCTTGAGGGGAATAATATGAATCTTATAGGGCCATCTGAGGAATTTTTCATGAAGAGGTGAAACTCTCTTCTTATTTAACATGTTAATCAAAAGAAAAATATGATGTAGCAGAAAAGATAAGCAATGACCACAAGAGTAGATACTGTGTTAAAGAGGAGTTACTACAACTAGAATTCAAAAGCAAGTTGTCTTGTGAATAAAAGTGTGAAAACAGAAATGAGCTGTCCAAGCTGTATTTTCTAAGACATGTCCTGTATCACACATTGAAATACCTTGCAGAACCCTGGCTCAAGCTTCCCTGTGGTAAGACATGAGGCTAGGAAGTGTCACCAGGCTGCCAGTTTAGATCTGGAAACTGAAACCATTCTCACTTGGCGTTGTGCTCAGCACCAGTTGGTGGATAGCAAGCTGATGTGTGGCTGTACTGTTTTTCCCAGTATTTACATTGCTGGACTTAATGGAGTCAGTGATCCTTCTCACCTTTGTATGGCCATTTAAAATTCTGCTGTAACAGCTAATTCACTAAAACTTCAAGATTAAAATAACTGTGAATCGTCTACATAAAAAATAATCGAATAGGACATGAAATACATATTAGTTAATTGTTATCTAATAAAACTAAACCTGTTATCTTTTAGGGGCATGTCAGCAAAGGCCTTGGGGCTTGTATAGGTGCTTGAGACTGCAGCTACAGAATCTGGGACTTCAACCATGCTGTTCCCACAGCTTTGATTTGTCAACTGCAGCAAAACTACTTTTGCATTGTCACCCTGCCTTTTACAAGGAAATTTATGTGCATCCAGGCAATCTAAACACTGGCTATTGGGAAACACTTTTATACAGAAACCTTTTATTTGTTGTATCAGGAAGAAATATTTCCCTAAATTTAAATAGTATATTCTCTTTTTTAAATAGTTATCTGTAAACTAATTTTGTAGGGTTAGGATTAGAGAACCAAGAGACCAGATTATAAAGAGAAGCTATTTCATCATTGTTGAAAACCCAGCATGCTGCCTCCCTTTATGCTTTTAAATGTCTTATTTTAATTTCAAGCTGTGCTCTAAATTAAATTTTTTTTCACAAAACACTATTGTACCTCATACAAAGAAGGACATTAGATGTAGTGTATTAGATTATTTCCTTCAATTGGTTGTTAGGCCTGACTCTTCTTGTCTCAAAAATTTAACATATTTATTCTGAAGTTTTAGGGACTTCAGTTTTCTTCTTTATAGTTCTGTACTTTTTTCCTTCTCTGTTCTTTCTTCCTTGTTCCAAATTTATCAGTCTCTTTGATCAGAATATTGAATAACCTTTATTTTTACCTTTGGTCTTTGAAATTTGAACTGCTTTCTCATGTGGCTTTAAGTTTTTTTAATACCATTATTCTAATCAAGTTGTTCATTTTAAGGATGAGGGATTTGGGGGCAGGACTGTGTTTAAGATAGTGTGTCCTTGATGATTCCTTGTTCCATGTTTGATCCTTTCTTGTGCTCTGGTCACTTGTAAAGAGGCAGTTGCTGAGATGTAAACCAAAAGATCTTGTTTCACTTCTTACATGCTACAGTTTATAACTAGCTTTTAATCCAAACATACTAACAGTGGGATAATTAATGATAAAAATTACTTTTTTTCTTTCTGATTTGGGATTGCTGCATAATGTGTCAGGGAATCTGGAAGGAAATAGCTATGTGTTCTAAAGACTATTTACCCCACTTCAGGATCTCTGTTCCTGGGATCTCACTGCCTCATTTAGTTACCACTGCAAAGTACCTAACATCTTCAGGGTTCAGTAGTTGGTTGTTTGAGATATTGGCTAATTAATTACACTAGTCCATACTAGATGCAGGGCTGTGCCAGGAATCTTTATTTCCAGTAACATTTGTTTCATGTCTTTAACATGCTTTTTAAAAGCAATGATACCCTCTGGCACACTGGAAATTAATTGCTGGGTATGTGTTGCTTGTTTTCAGGAGGATTTATGGAAGGGCTGAATGTGTTATTAATATGGGGATAGAATTCTATTAAAATTGGAATGGCAGACTTCATATAAGTGGGGCAAAAGTATTGAAATCTGATTTGGCTATGTGGAATCCTTTTTTGGGCTTTATTTTGCACAACCAAGAGGAAAAAAGAATGCATCTTGCTTTTTTCCCCTTTATTGCATTTATGGCAGTATGTGTATTACATATCTTGAAATAAATGTTTGCCACCTCTATTCATGTGACAACCCTTGTAGGCACATGTGACTTGCCTTAATGGAAGAGGGTGTACTGTGGTTAATTTTTGACATGTGACCACTAAGTTCTGAGGTACTAAGTCTTGGAATGTCTGATTCTTCTTTTCCCTTTTCAAAATACTGAAATACTTTAAAGGCAGTTGAAAAGATTTAATCATATCCCTTGCACCACTAGAGGATGCATAGAAGCACAAGCAAATGCAGTGTCACCTTCCAGAATAATCTGAAGTGTGAAGGGCAGTATGTAGTTTGGTGTGTGTCAGGCTTCAGGGCCAGCCCTGGTAAGAGTGCAGCATGGCATCAGAATGCAGGCTGTCAGTCATAGAATGGCCTGGCTTGGAAGGGACCTAAAAATCATCTACAGTTCCAGCACTTCTGCCATGGCCAGAACTGACCTTTCACTAGACCAGCTGGCTCAGAGCTCTATCCAGCCTGGCCTTGAACACTTCCAGGGATGGGGCATCCACAACTTCTTCAGCAACCTCTGCCAGGGCCTCACCACCCTCACAGTAAAGAATTTTTTCCTAATGTCTAATCTAAACCTGCTCTCTTCCAGTTTGAAGCCATTCCCCCTTGTCCTGTCACTATGTGCCCTTGTAAAAAGCCCCTCTCCATCTTTTCTGTAGGCTCCCTTCAGGTACTGGAAGTCCACAATTAGGTCACTCTGAAGCTTTCTCCTTTCCAGGCTGAACAATCCCAATTCTCTCAGCCTTTTCTCATAGGAGAGGTGTTCCATCCTGCTGATCTCTTGGTGGCCTCCTCTGGACTCGCCCCAAGAGGTCCCTGCCCCTCCTGTGCTGGGCCCCCAGAGCTGATGCAGCACTGCAGGTGGGGTCTCGCTGGAGTGGAGCAGAGGGGCAGAATCCCCTCCCTGGCCCTGGTGCCCCCAGTGCTTTGGACACAGCCCAGGGCACGTTTGGCTCTCTGGGCTGTGAGCACACGTTGCCAGCTCGTGCCCAGCCTCTCATCCACCTGAATCCCCAAATCCTTCTCAGCAGGGCTGTTTTTGATCTGTTCATCCCCAGCCTCTGTTGGTACCGGGGGTTGCCACAACCCGGATGTACCACCTTGCACTTGGTCTTATTCCACCTCTTGGGCTTGTCCAGGTCCTTCTGGATGACATCCCACCCTTCTGTGGCAACCTCAGCACTCAGCCACCTGCAGGTTTGCTGAGGGTGCACTCAATTCCTTCATCTGTGTCCTTAATGAAGATACCAAATAACACTGGTCCCAGTATGGACCCCTGAGGGCAGCACCTGTCACTGATGTCTATCCAGGCCTCATGCTCAGTTTGTCACCAGCACTGTGCACGGTATGTGCTGACAAGAGACTGGTCAAGGGGATGAATATCTCTGAATTAGTGCTACATTTCAGGTTTTAACATTTAGGATCATAAACACTGAGAAAGTAAGCTTCTTAATCATGCTTGTGGAGGTAGCTGAAGTCCATTTAAAATGTCACTGGCCTGTCATTTTGGCTCTCATTTAACCCTGTCTTATAATGGCAAGCATTATTGAAGCTATACTGCATCCTAACAGAAAAACAGTTATGTGATATGCTTATCATCTACAGTTGGTGGAATACATGCAAAACTGAGTTGAAATGGCTTATGTTAGTGTTACTAAGGATTGTCAGAATGGAGAGTGAAAAGAGGTCACTTTTTCTTTCCATGTTACTCTTTGTTATTCTGACAGAATAGAATGATCTCCTCCTGCCAGTGTCTGTGCCCTCTGTAACTGAACACTAGCTCTGGTGGTTTGTCACTGTTTTGCCAAATTCACAAATATAGTGATATACTTTGCCTTTGTTGCTCTTAAGAGCATGAGCAAGTTTGAATCCAAGGATGCAGCTTCACTTGTTCTGTAGTTCACCACATTGTCTAAGAAGTGGCAATACATGGTACAGGAAACTCCCCTCACTGGTTTAAAAAAAAATGTACATATAGAACATCAAATAAGTTCATAATAAATGATGAAACCTTATTGGTACATATTTTGTATTCTGAAATTTTAATTGGTATTCAGGACTGATTACCAGTGGTTGTTTTGGATATCCTGAAGCTCTTTTTGTCCTTGTCCGTGAGGGTGAGAAATGAAACAAATTTTTGAATTTAGTTTACTGTTGAAGCTGCTGTGAAGTGCCCTGTCTGCCTTGCTTGCATCTCTAACAGTTGACGAGAGGATGAGGATGAAGAGCAGCAGCCACAGTCATTCTTCTCCCTCCTAACAGCCTTGAACAGCTGTAGCAGCAGAGATAAAAAATTAGAAGGGAGGCCACTGAGAACAGGGAGAATAAGCAGAGGGGAAAAATAGGTATCAGCCTGTCATCCGGTCTCAGAAATTAGTGGAAGAAAAATTGGTATTATTATAGCATTATAAGAGGAAATTTAAAGCCCCAAATGTCCCTTCTCAATTTAATCCTGTCGACTGGTGAGCTAACATACACCAAGCAGGTAATAAATGTCTGGAGGATTAGCTTGAGACATGCTTTAATGTTAGGCCTGAATTAAGGTCCTTGCTGCCCACTTGAGATTATCTATCTGTACAGGCCTTCCTGGGATCTGAAGAACTGAAGATGAGATCCTGTGTTTCTTATGCATTGCTGACCAATGATGTGTCATGGCAGTGTGGAAGTATGTGATGTGGGAAATAGAAGATAAAACCATTTTGAGATTCTAGGCAAAATTCTGAAAACTCAGTGATTATTTCCAAGGCACTAATGGGCATGATAAAGAATATGGATCAATTCATGCTTGACTGCATTTTCATCCATTTGTGACAGCATTGAGAGATATCTTATAACTAGGTTTTTCAGGCAGTGTGCTGTGTTCTGGTCATTTGGGCAGTATTTTGTGAATTCAAAAGCATAGAAGAATGTGCTTCACTTGTTGGAGTGTTATTGGCAGGAAATCAAGAAATTATGGTTAGGTTTTACCTATGCCCTTTTTTCTGCTTTAAATTTATTGTACTGAAAGATTGCCTTTTTCTCCCCACCCATATATATGCCATTTGTTCTATTTTGAAAGCTTGTGCTTCCTCTGTCCTTTTCCCAATCATACTGACAGATGAATTTATGTATCCCAAGATGTGCCTTTTTATATTATGCATGAAATCTCATTCTTCTTTAATCCTATGTGCTTTTTCTTTGCTTCTCCTGGAGGATGTCTTCTTTTCCTCTTGCTCCATTTTTTCAGAATTGCCAGTATTTCCAAACTTCTATTCTAAAATGAGAGATATTATTTTTCTGTAGTAACTGCAGCCGTGAGCTTTGTTGTTGGCCTGTCATCAGTCAGAGATGATGGAAACTGTTGACACAAAGTCAAATATTTTTTGGTCAGCTTAATCCTTCTGTGTTCTTCAGAACATTTCTATTTCTTGTTTCCCAAAACCAGTAGGTAGAACCCCACACAATGTTGGAGGTGCTTAAGAAAATGAACCCTTTGGATTTGGGGGGCCCACAAAGAAATTATTTTTGTGGTTATTGAGAGGTGTAACAAGAAATAACAGTGTATTCACAGATTTTCTGAATAACTCTATCTTCTAAAAAGACTTCTTTGGATTTCCTAAATTGTGATTATTACGTTTTAGGCTAATTATGCTTTAGGCTTTACCCTGTTTTTTCAATAATACAGTTTCAGGAAGGTGTTTTTTAATAAGCTAAAAAATGTGATGCTTCCTGAAGCAAGCTGTATGTGTCATCTCTGGAAACAGGACACCAAAGCAGAAAGAAAGACTGCCTTGTCTGGGAGACAAGTCACAGGACTTTGTCCCTGCTCAGATTGCTTTTTGTGTTACTGTTTTGATAACTGTACTGATACATCCTGCTGTTCCCTTTTAAGTTGGCAGTGTGAAAGACTGGTAGGAACCTTCTAGCTGAGGTGTAACAGTTGTCTTCAAACATTTTTTCTTCCTGCTACTGAACCCAGTATACAGCAATTTGGGTATCCATGATCTGTAGAAAATGAAATGTACCTTACTAATAGCTTGAAAGGACAGATAGGTATAGTCTCTCCATTTTAGTAACAGTAGATGCTGGTTCTTTTTAAATCACAGAAGCAATGCATAGACTTTATCAGGAACAATTATTTTATTACTATATTAGAAGAGGTGATAGTAAGTCACAACTTAAGTGCCTTCTGCTGCTGGAAACCCTGAGCTGAGGCAGCATCAGACAGACCAGGTCACAACCTACTGCAGAAATCCCATCCATGGTGTGGTTCCCAGCATTTCCCCCACTCCTTAAATCCTTAAATAATTTGTGGAAAATGTTATCTAATCCAAGAATTAATAAATAAATTTTAGACCCTCAGAATGAGTAGATGTCTGTGTATGCAAATAAATGTTTCTTTGGAGCTGACAGGTTTTGGTTTTTTTAATCCAGATATAAAGGAGAGGTTCACCAATTACGTGCTGCTACTAATTGTATGTCTAAGAAATATGGAACAGTTCTCATGGAATCCAGGTGAGTAAACTAGAAGAAAAATTCCTGTGCTATCAAGAGTGTATCTCTTTCTTCTTCCCTCAATCTGAAAGATAAGGGTAATCAAGACATTTAATTAACAAATCTTAATTTTGTCAAATACCTTAGATTCTTGGTTTTTTATTTCTGATCTTCTTTTAAGAATGACTGTGTTCTTTCTGCTAGAAATATATATTGTTATGCTCTAAACATGCATAGTTAGATTTCAAGCAGTGTCTGGAATGATTTCTTCCCAGCCCTTTCCTTGGGGTACACTGTGAATGAAGGATCCCCTAGAAAGTGGCTACCGAGATTGAAACGTGATAAAGATTGTGTTAAAAATACAATTCTTAATCTAATATTGATTATACTTAAGATTTTGTTGACATATTTAATAAATATTATGTAAAATACCGATTCTATTAAAACATTGTTTTAATAATTTTCACCCCTGATCTATGTGATGTATTTTGCTTGAATCTTACTGGTCAACCTAAATTTTGCCTTAAGTATCTAAAACTGCAGATGCTTTGTCTATGTCTTACATATACTCAACATGTAGTATTTAGTACTTAAAAAGGCTGTCTTCCTGCTAGAGGTAAAGGTTTACGAAGTGAAGAGTTTAGAGCCTGATCCTAACTGTGGTGTGATTGTACAATACTGATAAGTTTTTAGGACAGCAGTGGAATAAGCAGGAACTTGCACACTGCGTGCTCAGTAATGATGTAATCTTAGAGATTCTTCAGATTCATGAGGATTTTTTATTGTTGAACAGAAGTGTTATAATTTTTTTTGTATACTGGCATTAAACTAAATGGCTAACTTGTTTCTTCACAACCTTCAGATCATCTTTGGGTGTTATTCCCAGATGTTTGCATGGTGGTTGCTTCAGAAATTGCAGTGGATATTGTGAAACATGCCTTTATAACAAAATTCAACGACATCACGGCAGATGTAGGTATCTTGTTTGGAATGCTGGGTGCTATTTTAATTTGTATTTAATTTTGGTAATATTTTTTTAAATATTAAAATTTAGTCCAGTGCAGAAGACATACAAATTGTTATTTTCATGTATTAGATATCACTTAGGAAAGTTTACTAATTTCCTGATAAAATATACTTTTGAGGATCTTTTTAATGTGAAACTAACACCTCTGCTTCTAAATTAGTAGTTCCAGATCCATAAATTATTGTAAGTGTTGTGTAACAGCTCACATAATAGCTACAGTTCACATAACTGGCAAATCATTTTGTGAAGTGATCATCAGTTAAATTGAAAGAAGGCTACTTGTTCCACAGTCCAGACAGAGCTTGTAGCCTTTCCTAACAAAATGGATTGTAGGTTAAAATTCAGGCTTTTGGAAAAAGCACATCTTGTTAGGCTGTTTTAACTCTACTCTTACATGTGTGTTAAAAGTGGGATCTGAAATCAGAGGGGTTTTTTTCCCACTGTCCCTGGAGCACTAATATGAAGTAGGTTATGTTAGTTTCCCACTCCTGAAATTTCTTGGGCCGCATATATTATCCAGTCCTTCTTTTAAAGCAGGAGATGAGGTTGCTTCTTGTGTGTTGCAGCATGATATATTGTGTTCCACACTGTGTGAATTCAAACACACTTGATTAATTTGTGAATATATGAGTTAGTGTCTTTTCACTATTAAAACCCCTTTTCAGGAAATGAGATCAGAACTTGTGAAGTGCTTTCTTTTTCAGCATCTCTAAAGCAACTACATTGTGTGGTGTAGAAACAAGTGTAATAGATGCACTTAATAAGCTCCCTTATGCCAGAGGCATTTATGCATGCCCTACTTTTGTATAGAGAGTGTGGAAAAGAGCAGTAATGAAGCCATGGTAGCCAAAAATGTAGCATGCTTCAGAGTGCTGAAACAGCTGGAGGATGGGGATAGTCACTGGCAATTTTGCAAGGTTTATTTAATAAACTTTGTGGGGGTTTTGTATGAAGTTCAAAAGATTTATGGTTGCTAGGTCAGACTTTTTCCAGAATTATTAACATCTGCAGTGCAAGTTGTCCTGCCACATATCCTTAAAATAGATGTTTTTCTTTCTTAATATGCTGAACTGTTTTAAAGAGAAGGGAAAACTTAATTCATCTTCAAATGCAATTTGCTTTTTTCATAGGATCACTTGCTTAGTGCATAAGAAAGCTCTCTCATTTAATTTGATCCCAGGGCTAGCTTTCATGTAACTTAAAACCAATTATGAACTGTGGGGAGAAAAAACTAAATGTGATTAATGTGATTTCTGTTATTTTGTGGTTTTCATGATCCTGTAATTCAGTAACTTTATGAAGTCTCATTCAGTTCCTAAAACATAGCATAGTGTTGTTTGTTTGTTGTATATATATATGCAAATTCCCTTATTGCATAAATAGCTCATCTCTTGAAGGGTGCATTTAGACCTCAGAAAAACTGGCTTTGACTCTTTCAGCAAATGCATAAATTTATAATATTTTATGGAAATATTTTATTAATATCTGTGTTGCTTTTATAAAGTGTGATAACAAATTAATCACACATCTGATGTGCTGGATTTTTTCCAGGTCTACAGTGAATACAGAGCCAGTCTTGCATTTGACCTTGTTAGCAGTCGACAGAAAAATGTAAGCCTGAAAATAAAAGGCACTTTCCTGTATGAACTAACACAATTGTTATGGGGGGATATTGGAATAAACATTTAAAGAAATACACACAGTGCTGTTACACTCCTGCAGTGCTGAAACTCTGCTCTGCTTTCTCTGTGAACAGGAATATTTCTTTGTGATTTATATTATTTTTATCCAGTTGTTCAGGTCAGTTTGAGCTTTATTTAATATACTGCTGGGAAGTCTCTTCCAAATACATTTAAAGTAAGGGGATAGTTGTAACAGCTTTACATTTTTGAGATACATGGGAAGTAAGTAAGCTTAAGAAGGTAATTTTAGATTCCTGTTCTTTTCATGGTATTTTAAGTGTGTTGGTTAAAACACGGTATTCGTTAGGAATTGAGATTTCTTTACAGACAGAGTGCACAGGTGTATAGAGATGTTTTCACTATGCATGTTACTGTCATGGCATGGGTGTTTATAGAACACTCAGACCACCTGTGTTTTTAGTAAGTACCATTTTTTGGAAAGCTGTTTACTGCACACCTTTCATGGATGAGGACTCGTTAGGTTTCACTTGTTAGCATTCCACTCATCAGTGCTTTTGAATGTGTGCTCTAACTATTAAATGAACTTTATTACAATAATTTCTGTAGTTTCTTGGGAATGTTTATTGGGCAATTGTGAGGAATGCAGTAGATAAACCTCATAAAAAAGCTAGACACCATCAGTTACAAATAGTTAATAGTAATTTCTTAATAATAAGACTCCATTACTTTTCCTAAGGATCCTCTGTGGGAAATTAAGCAGCATCATTTAGGCACTAACTTTGGTGTGATGTTCAATACTGCAGGCAAGCTGTCATGCAAAGTGGTTCTGTTTGAGTTCAAATGTAAAAACATTTTCAAAATAATTTTAACTGAGTTATCTTAAGGCTGATTATAGATGTTTGTAGAATGATTAAAAATTGCTAGTGTGGTGGGTTATTGTTCTTTTATCCCTGTAACAGTTTCTTCTGTAGAGTATTTGAGGATCATTAATACAAAAAGGTCTCTAAGCTGGTAATAACGTGCAGACAAAATATCATAGTGCCTTTGGATTCAGTGTCCTAATTGCTCTCGATTTAGAGATTTGTATTATACTCCAGTTGCTCTTGATTTAGAGCACTGAAGCTAATCTTCCTGGTCATGGTAGTATTACATTTTTGTCTGAGAGTGCAGCTCTCTCCATTTGAATTCCAAAATGTGAATAGGTACACTTTATACCAGTATAGTGTTTGTTAACAGAGCTTTATTCTTATCTGGAGGATGTGCCAAGCTAAAATAAGCTCATTCCTTTGCATAAGTAGTTCATTATTCTTCCTCTTCTTTTCCTAGGCATATACAGATTATAGTGATTCAGTTTCCAGAAGAATGGGTTTCATTCCTCTTCCACTGGCTGTTTTAGTAAGTTGTATCTTTCCTAGCAGTTTTCTGTCAATAAGATCTCACTTTGACAATGTGTCCCTCTGAGATAGCTGGCTGGATGTTTTGAAGGTGAAATTGCCCTCTGAAATAACTGAAAGCATGCTGGAAGGTTGAGTTAGCACTCACTATAACCTATATCACATACTACTTGAGACTTCACAAATACTTTACTGTTTCTCAGCCTTTCATAGAAAACCGAATATATATTCATTTTGTAGATTTTGTAAGAACTTGAACTGTACCAGTGGAATTAAACTACATCTGTGTTTACTAAACATATATTCCTTTTGGCAGTCATCCTATTCATTCATTTGGAATAGTCAAAGCTGGTTGCCAGAAGGTTAGCAGTAGTGTAGCAGTTTATTTAGGTTTTCATAGGAGTCCTTGTGGCTGTCCCTGTAATGCCATGCTTAATGACTCAATATTCTTTTATATGGGGCACTGAGCTCCTGAGCTGTTGTTGAGTACATCACTCTGAAATAGTTGACTTTGTTACACATAGATGCTGCTATAAAATTAATAACTTCATTAATGGAGCTGTGTCCACATGCTGTCCTGAATTAACTATTGCAGAATGTTTTCTCTAAATGGCTGCTCTGACTTTCCCCACACACACATGTAGACAAGCAGGAGTTATCATAATGCTGGGGATCTGTGCATGCTTTGTCAGCAGATATGCTAATTCACAATGTTCCTGGAAGAATATCAATATGAATTAACTTAAATGTAATGTTCTCCCATAGGGATAGGGAAAAATACTATTCACAGGATTTGCTTAAACTCCTGAAGGAAAACAGAAATTTCAGGATCCATTTGTTAGGCAAACTTGGGAGTCATATGCCTTGTCTACAAAGCAATTTTGTAGTCATAAGGTTAGCAGAGTGTGTAACATTGATTCTGGTTTTCATTGCATGTCTTGACATTTTCCTCAAAATTTGTTAACTCTCCTAGCCCTTGAGTTGTGGAATTTTTTTCCACTTCTTATTTTATCTGAAAGTCAGTGTTAAGGATACATTGTCAAACTCTGGTTTTGGCAAAGTTGCAGCTAAGTGCTAGTATAACACTTCTTCAAATCAAAATCTGGCAGAGTTAGTACTACCAAGGGGAACATTGGACTAAATTTCTGTTAGTGTAAATGTTTCTACTTGTTCTTGAATTTACCAAATAAGAAATGTCTGTTACAATGTTCTATTAATAACTGTGCTGTTTTAACTTTTATTCTTAAAACAGCTCATCAGAGTCGTAACAAGCTCAATAAAAGTACAAGGAGTCTTAGCTTATGTTTGTGTCGTGCTGTTCTACTGTGGGTAAGTAAATCCACACAATTGAAAAGCATTCACCATTTGATTATATGTGTGAAAGAAGCTTTTCTGTTGATATTTCTAGATGCAAGTATAAACACAGTTTATGTTCAGTAGAACATAAATATAAAAGCCTAATGTTCATAATCTGAAACTGAGAGTGCAGATTTGTCCCTAAGTACTGTGACTACATAGGGGGATTATAGCCCTTAATAAGTAACTTCAGTAATGGAAATAACTCACTGCAAAAAGACTGAGAGAATATGAGAGACAAGCACCATACTTCTGTGTAAAAAGGGAAATTGAATTCTAAGGAATGAAGTTTTCTGTAAAAAGACCAAAAGATTCACTAAGCCAACAAAAATAAGCAGTTCAAGTGCTCTGAGCAGATCATGAATTTTTCTCTCAGATAGTTAAATGCAAGGTTTACTTTGGTTTAGGAAACTGCTGTTAAAAAAGAAATAAATGCAAGGCCCACCTTTCCTGGAAAGGTGGGGGTCAGTAAGTAATCTTAGTTAAGAAATATAATATTCTATGGCAATTCATTTTCCATAACAATGATGTGCAAGTGTCCCTTCAGTATCCTTTCACTGCCAAGTCAGTTTGTACTTGTGTTACCTTGAGTTTCTCACCAGTTGCTAGGTACTTCTGAGACATGCATAACTGAACTTTACATCCAGTTCAGTTTGCCTGTCTTGAGGCACTTGCTGTGTACTATCTGGCAATGGGCAATTTCTAGGAAAGCTGTGTACTGCCCTGTCATTGTTTGTTGACTCTCAAAACTGGTCATAAACAATTAAGTGTTTCAAGTTGCTGACAGAGAAGGAACCTGCCTGCAGTATTGTGGGAGTATCTCTTCCAGTGTCCTGCCAAGTTGTGTTTTAAGTGAAGGCAGCAAGGATTGGGAAGCATAAGACTTCTGAATCTGAGGCAGTGGTTCAGCAGGAAGAGAGGAGACAGCAGGAAGAAAGGAAACTACTGCTCTACAAGAGCTTATGAAAAGAACAGGATTACTACACATTTGTTATTAATAGGTAGACTCTTATCTCTAATCTGACCCTGATCTGCAGAAAATAGAGCTTGATCAGATGCCTTTTGTCTACATCATTGTGGAGACACATCTGTTTAGTGTCAGGTAACGAAGACTTTGAGATATTGCACACAGGCAGAATAGTAACATTTTAGCCACATTCCTCTGCACCATACTTTGATTTATTCCCCAGCACACTGCATGCTGTGCCCATGTTCTCCCTTTAGTCAGCTTTGTATAATTCAAAGCACTATCCCCTGATCATCACATTCAAGCTGTGGTATACCAAGGTCAGCACTTTCATCCTGCTCAGTGGCTTTTCCTTTTTCCCAATATATGTAATGTTTTCCTTCTTCCACTGCTGCAGCCCAGGATTTTTCACTGTCTCTGTGTCTTGGGAAATGGAGGGCAGAAAGAAGTAATGTGATTAACATGAAGTGTTAAATGCTGCTCTTTAAAGGCATAGGTCACAAAAGCAAATATGTTTTGGTCTATTTTGTCCTTATTGAAAAATGAGAACAAATTTTTACTTTTGCTGTGATCTCAGACTTGGAGCTAGCTCACCTCTTGCACCTTTCAAGTAATTTTTTTTCTGAACATAGATTTCAGCTTTTCATCAGATGTGAGAATATATATAGAATACATACATAATAGCATAGATATGTGAGAAATGACATGATAAAATCTGAAACAGTGAACTGGGCAAAGAATTGAGCCTGTAGTATGGATGAATTATTTTTGTATTGATAATTAACTGCTGTAGTTAAACTTTATTTGTAGTTAAAGAGTCTTGCCAAAAAAACCCCTTGAGAGTTCTTTTTCTAGAGTTTTGAAAAACTGCAAATTTACATTGTTGTTAGAAATTGGAGCCTGGGATAGGCTGGCCAAAAAGAATGAAGGAGAATTGCTAGAAACACTTGTGTAATTTTCCATGAGAAGCTGGAACTGATACAGGGAAGTGGTGATTTATGGCCTTTTCAACTTCTGATCTCATTAAATCAGAGTGAAACTATGCTGTAGAAAGCTACTCTCTCAGAACAAAAACATGTTACATAAGCATAAGAAAAACACCTCTAAAACATTAAAAATGAAGGAGAGCTTCTCATCTCTCTGAAATAAAATCTGTCCCAATAATGTAATAAAATTGTAGAGAAGTACAGCTTTCAACCTGTATAAAATGATATCTTCTTTGTGGTTGCTTGGATACTAAAATGTCACTTTCTTCTGAGTACTGTAAGTGGTGTGCTCTGCTCATTCTTCCATTTCTCTGTTGAAATGGAGTAAATAAAATCTATTTTTTCCCTTAAAATTGCAGTGTGGTTTGTTTTTCTGTTTGACAAGTTCTGATTACATTTACACAGTGAGAGATAGGGGAGCTGCTGCTGGAGTGTGCTTGGGTCACTTTATGATTATTAAGCAGTTAGATGTGCTCCATGGATCTGTGAATGTTCACTTCAAGTTGTCTTTTTAGTCTGTTAGTGATGTACATGATAAACAGACTTTTCAGACAGTGGGGAACAAATTCAGAGTCTGCTTTTGGTTCACTCTTGTTACTTTGTTACTAGCTTAATTTGCATAGAGAATATTTCATTCATCCTACAGAGAACAGATCTCTCTTTCCTTGTGTCACTCTGCAGTGAGCCTTCCCTCCCTGGAGTGGACATTGCTCTATGAGTCATGTGTTGCCAATAATGGAAATCAGATTTTGCAAAACTCATTGGAATGGTAAAAAAGCACTTGATGGTAGATGAGGCCTTCCTTTTATTCAAACGAGGACAGGTGTAAAAGGGATTCAGTGATTTGCTGGACTTTGTGCTGCAGTTTAGTCATAGTAGAAAGAGAATCTGCCATCAGCTGAACTGTGCTATGACGGTAATGCAGTGCTGCCTCTTTGGATTTGTGGAGTTTTATGGACTGTCTTTTGTGATGAGAAAAAGTACTTATGATTAGCCTGTAGTTTGTAAAAGCTAGATACTGCACTTGGCAGTGCTGGGTTAATGGTTGGACTCAATGATCTTGGAAGTCTTTTCAAACCTTTATGATTCAGTGGTTCTGTATTGGTTGTCCTGTCATTCCAAGTCCACTAGAGATCCTTGGCTGGGCACACTTCGTTTGGGTGCATTTATTTTGGACTTGCACAGTTGAGGGCCCTTTTTCATTCTGTGTTTAAATATTTGATGTCTTAAATGGCTGCTTAGCTGTCCTTGTAGTCCTTTGGTTAAATAATAAAACTTGTTGTTTTTTCTCTAGATGCTTTCTGGAGGAAAAAGAAAACTAAGCTTTGAATCTGAAACAAATTGTTAGGAAAAGGAAATTACCTTTTGATCTTGATATTGAAAGGATTTAATTTGTTAGCTATTCCTTCTAAGACAGCACTAACTATATGTAATTATTTTCATATGAATAATTGCAGTATGAATAATAGGCAATTATTTTAATATACTAATGCAAATATGTAAACATTTTTTTCCAGGTTAATATCTCTCAAAGTCCTTAACAGCATTGTATTGCTGGGGAAATCATGTCAATATGTAAAAGAAGCAAAAATGGAGGAGAAATTATTCAATCCTGTCCTGACTGCCACCCCAGGGAAGCCAGCTGGCAAACAGCAAGGCACATTTAAATCTACCCAAGGTAAGGCTAACTGCCTTGGTTTGTTTTCAGTGTAAATTTTTCAGACTAAATTGAATGTTAAACCAGGTGCATGACAATATTTGCTGCACAAACGCTCGTGCTGGACCTTAATTGTGCCATATCAAGCTGTGAACACAAGTCTGTCAATGTAATAGAATTTATTGCTTTTAGTTCATACCTCTTCTTTTGGTAATAAATACTCATACCTCTGATAAGATCTCACTGTGACATATGGAGGTGATAGAAACAATGGAATAGAAGCATGCTTTTGTTTTAAAATCATAGTCATAGAGTGATGTGGTTTGGGTCTGAAGTAACCTTTAAAGACCAACTAGTCCAACCCCCTCTGCCATGTCACTGCAGAAATGAGTGAATATTTACACAGCATCTGCCACAGTGCAGAAGGTTAGTAGGGAAGCAGTCTGTATTTCTTGTGGAATCAGTGTAAAACATGGTAGGTTTAGGCATAGATGTAGTTAATTGTAGTTGTCATGAGCACATAATGAAAAGCTCTGAAGTCCAGATAGGAATTTCAGTGGGTCCCATTTCCAGTCTATGCAGCACAATTTTCTCATACAGGTCCTCAGCATTACTGGTTAATTTATAGTGGGAATATGGCATTATTGTATTTGTGTGACACATCATAGAAGGAAACAGAAACCTTCATTGTTCCTGTCAACTGAATTGGATTGCATCTTCCTGTGGGAAAAGCTCAGTGAGAGCCTTAGAGAACCTAACAGTCAGGCTTTTTTGTGTTCACTCCATGGCTTGCCAACAGCTTGAAATGCAAGGTGCTCGTTGGTCGTCAGAGTGTCTCGCCAGCAAGGGGAGAGTTAAGAATCTCTCAGTGTTTGGCATAAATCTCTACATCTCATATGTGTCAAATCACATCAGGCAGAAACTTGGTGCAAGTCTTTACTTTTAAATTCATACAACTGTTTAATGGTGAAAGAATGTGCTATGAATTGGTCTGAATTCATGTTTGCATTCACTTTCGCATTTCATTAGAGGACTATCATGATGATAATGTTTTAATTAAACATTCTATTACTACATTTGGATATGAGACTTAGTAAGTTGTACTTACTTATATTGAGCCTTAAACTTACAGTATAAAAATCCTGAAGACTATTTGGAGCTGAAGTACCAGGGATGCTTATTTTCTCCAATGAAAAGATTTTGAGTAAAAAGTAGCAACCAAAAAGCTTTTGTGGATTTTATTCAGAGTATTCCTAGCTTCCACTGGTGATGAAAAAAGCTCAGTTTTGCAGTTTGGGGGGGTTTTATATATTTTTAACAGCTCTTTATTTACTAGAAATCTTGATTATGTGAAAGAATTATTTTACCTTCCCTCAGCTTTTGCATTATTACTACTGTGCTCTGCAGTATTAATCTTTGTGCCCCACTGACCAGGTTTTTTTCAATGTAGTCTCTCAACCCATCTCTTATTAAAGTGAGGGTCAGGCTATTAATTAGTTATGTCTCCTTTCTGCCACCTTATAGTTTAAGTCAGGTAGTTTTCTAAAGAGTTTCCACATTGTCCACACAAACAGTTAAACTTTTGAAGAATAAAATTCTAAACTTGCTCTTGAAGGATGAAAGCTCTAATTGCTGACAATCATTTATAGGCTGACCAACTACATCTGGAGGCTGCTGGGTTAGAAAATACATTTGTAACTAAGGTCTAGAATTAGAATTACTTGTCTCCTTTCTCATGCAAGTCTAGGACCTTTGACTTGCATGAGATTGTAGAGGGTAACCCGTGTACCTTCAAGCAGTAGATGGCACAGTGTGGACAGATGCTCTGCAGAAATAAGTTTTTGTAGTAATTTGGATGGTGCTGCCATTCTGACAGATAACATTTCCTTGGGCTGGTCTGCAGTACTCTCCACATCAGTCAGATTTTTTCAGATTCCTTTAGAAACAGTAACTCAGTCTTTACTGAGGAGGAGATAATTTCTCTTTCTTATCTTATTGTCATTTGCTTGTGCATTTTAAGTCTTAAAATGTTTTAACAAAATATGGAAAAAATACATGGATATTACTTATCAATATCCTAGGTTAATGAAGCCAGTGTTCAGTTCCACTGAGCTAAAAGACAGGAATAAAAATAGAAATCTTTAATAGCACTGCTTTAGGAGCCAGTGCTATTAAACTGAGTAGCAGTGCATGAGTCATTTATTAGCTATCCCTGGAGAAGGCAGGTTTATTGTACTTACGTAGAGGATTAGGCACATCTAGTTCCTGCAACAGAGATTCCTTTTGTTCATTTCAGTAGAAAACATTTGTGTGATTCACACAAGGACCATCAAAACTCTTTTTGATTAAGCCAACAAAAATAAGCATGTATCTCCTAACTTCTGCTGCTTATGCTCTTGCTGATTATTTAAACTTCTGTAGAATTTGTTTTTTCTATCTATTTATTTTCTGTATGTTTTCTAAATCAGAAAAGGAAATATCTTAAAATAAAGCTAAGAAGAGGTAGTGGCTTCCATGAGTATTTTTCTGTTGCTTCTGCTGACTTGATGCAGCACATTTTTCAGGATAGCTTTGGATGAATGTGGATGTTGCACATTGTTAAATTCATTATTATTTTTGTAATTGTCTTCTGTTCCAACAGGAATTTCCACAGATGAAAACGGTTCTACATCAGTTACCAATCAGCCAGTGCACCAGAAGGAGAATATGCCATCTTTACTTGTAACAAGCAATTCTGATCAATTTCTGACAACTCCTGATGGAGAAGAAAAAGATATAAGCCAAGACAGTTCAGAATTAAAACACAGGTCTGCAAAGAAAGACTTGTTGGAGATAGACAGGTTTACTATTTGCGGAAACAGAATTGACTAAGAATTTTATTTTTTTCTAAATCAATGTGCTAAGGATACTGAGCTGTTGGGACAGCAGATGCTACCAGAATGGACAGTTGCCAAAAGGCACATAAATATTTATTTAAAAACTTAAATTATTAATGGCAAAAAAATTATTAAGTTCTTTCTACAAGTAACTTGGCTTGGTATCTGGTCAGGTCAAGTAAGTGATCTTTAACTTGCCTCTTGGAAAATGTGGTGGATCGTGAGTCTCTAGCCTGGTGGCAGAGCTGCAGTATCACTTTTCTGGAAAACAGACTGGAAAAAAAGCATAACCCTGTTCTGCATTATGAAACCATGCTTCCAGAACACTACTGTTGATGAAGGTTCCTGGAGTGTAAGGGAATTCCTGGGAGTGTTGGCGACTTGACCCGAAGCTTGCCTATCCAGTTACCGTGTTCCATTAAACATCTGCCAGCAGAACTCAGAACTTGTGCTTATAGCAACAAACACATAAAGCATTGGTACATGAAACAGTAAGTCAAGATAGTTACTCTTGTCAACAGCAATCTTTTCAAGATGTATCTTGAAAATCTTGTAATCAGAATAAAATTTTGCCTTTAAGTGAAAGACTTACTGCTTAGTATTTTATCTGAATACTAAACACCAAGGAAAGATCACAGTAATGAAGGTTCTGCTTTGCTGGGCAAATATGAAGCATATTCATTTCATGTGTTGTGTGTCCTGCAAGACAAATTATTTAGAAAAATATTTTCAAAAGCTGAGGATTTTTTGTTGCTGTAGGAAAAAATATTAAAGGGGCACTTCTAATGTCAAGGAACAGCAGTGTTAATTGCAGCAAACAAGTGTTGTGTTGGAACTGTATGTATGGTATTAACACAGCAGAAAAGAACATTGCACTGCATTTTGCATTTAACTCTTAGAAGAATGACATCTGTGTATTAACTTGCCTGAGAACATGCCTATAAAAGCTCACACTGACAATCAAATCATAATTATCCATTTAATGTAATTGATTGGTTGTAGTCAAACTCAAGTAGATGGACTAGATCTATAAAGAGCATGTAATTATTACAATGCATCTTAATTTCTGGTGTGAGATGCAGAGTTGGGAGGGTTGACAAAAGAAGTTTTGGAATCCTCAGATCAAGAATGGATTAAATTTGAGCTCAAAACATAGGCTGGAGAGTTTTATCAGAAGAGACCCCTTAGTTAATGATAAATTCTTCATATGTTGTTTAAACACAGCATTAGCTTCCAAAATGCCTTTCAGACATTCAAGTAAGCACCAATTTTACTTTCCAAGGGAAGGTATCATAAAAATACTTCAATGCTGAATAAATGAAGATAATTTGCTCTTTGCTAATTTCATAATTTGTCAAAATGGGAAAGCCAAAGTTTATTTGCTGTATGAACATGTGAAAGGTTAATGTATCTGCTAATCCCTGAAACTTGCAGGACTACAGTAATAAAGTGCATGGAGGCAGCTGGACAGAGCTACCTATCTGAGCAAACTTGGTAATGAGAGAACTCTGCTGTACAGTTTAGGGTGGTCTGCTCTGGTGGGAACTCCTTGCTGCAGTCTTTCAGCCTCTCCTCTCCCATAAGAGTAGTGGGAGTAATGGCCAAAATCTGTGGTTATGTTCAGGGATGAAAGTAAAAAGAAGAGGACTTGTGCTGTGGAAAAATTTGAAAATCTTTAATTTTTGATGTATTTTATACTAATTGGAGATGTTCACACATTGAAATTAAGATTATCTGTCAATTTGGTGTATCTTATTTTATAATTATTTAGCAGTTGCTAAAGAAAGCTTGAAATTGCTTTCATTTTTTTTTCATTGAATGACATTCTGTATCAATTTTATAAGTGCATCTTGTGTGAAACTCAATAAAATTCGATTTTGTAATATTTGTTTAAAAAAGGAAAAGTACAGCGTCGACATTTCTTTTTTAGTATTGAGGGTTGGTGATTTTGCACAGTATTTATTGTATTAAATTCTGATTTCCATAAAGTAGGATTCTTGCAAATGTGGGACCCGAATGAATGTGAGAACTGGGTTATCAGTGACTTCAGATCTAGTTCTGTAGCAGTTGGTGGTTGCCACTTGTAGAAAGAAGGTATTGATGGCAGCCTGTTATTAATTTGGTGTTTAAGGGCACACACCAAGTGAATGAAAACAGACTGTGTCCTAGGGCAGTTGTCATTTGTGTAGTCAGTTACTACAGCTGGACCTGTGTCCTAGGGCAGTTGTCATTTGTGTAGTCAGTCACTACAGCTGGACCTGTGTCCTAGGGCAGTTGTCATTTGTGTAGTCAGTCACTACAGCTGGACCTGCACCTCAGAGCCCTATGTGAGAGCAGGATGAGCACAGGCAAAGCCCTTGCTGAGCACACGGGGTGGCAGTGGAAGGGCAGTGGCTCAGTCCTGGCCTGAACCCTCCTGGGCTTTGTTCTGACACCTGGGTGGTGCTGCCTGCCTCCAAAGCAGTGCAGCTGGGCTTTGGGGCACGGCTGGGACATCCCTGCCTGCCCTGCAGGTGTGACTTCGTTCCCCTGGCATCACCCTGAGGCCAAGGGGTACTCGAGGCACTGCTGCAGAGGGCATTGCAAACACAGCACTGCCCCTGAAACTCCCTGAGTCTGAGGGGCCCAGCTGGAAGGGCATTCCTTCCTTTTGCTGCAAGCTCTCTGATTGCTCTCATCTTTTTGTGCATAATTTATAGGGATTCCTTGGATATCTAGCCCTGTATCTTTACTGAAAAGTCACAGCTGCTGCTCTGATCCTGGGTGGCCCTCTCAGAACTCCAGAGGTGGCTGAGGGGAACAAACCTGCAAACAAGGAAAAACAGCAACACCAAACTTCTCATCCATAGATACAGCTGTTCATTTGGGTTTCCTTGAAAAGCTCCTGTCTTAACAGTGATACATGTAAGAGCATCAGAGGTTAAGTAGTGAATAATTTAAGTTCTTCAATTGATAAATCCCTCCAAAAATAAAATCTAGGCAAGCAATGATATTTCAGCTAAAGTCACAGTTGCCAAATTAATTGCAAAAGCACACATTGAGTACAGTGTATATTCATAATTAGTATTATTCATTATGGGAGCATTATGAAACAACTGGTTTTGACAGGATTATTTAATTAATCTTTTGAAGCCTTTCAGATATTCATCAGCCAAGCAGAATTTCCCCTCAAGCATAGTAGTTTTACAATCATAAGTATGCTGTTAATTTACTCTCCTCTTAAAGTGAGTTTGTTGTTTTCAAGTTTGTCATAATTTTTTTGTGGTGCAAATTTTTCTGTAGCCTAATAATTCATTCCAGAGTCTGTTTCTGTGACTCAGCATAGTTGGTGAGGTCACTTGTTAAAGCCAGTATTTGCCAGTTGTGGCTGCTGAGCCAGCTCAGCTGTTGGGCTGCAGCTGTGAATCTTCTTGGTGGTGGTGAGCAAGGATGGATGCAACTTAATGACAGCACAAATGCACCCAGACTCTGTGAAGCTCCTGAAACATTGCAGCATTTTGACTTTAAAATGGGCTCCTCCACTGTGAGTAAACTAGGAGTTGTACCAACTCTGTCTTGGGGAGTCATAGCTTCAGAATGCTCCTCACAAATGCTAAACAAAATTTGCTTTTAAAACTTCAGAGTAGGTGCTCTTTCTTAGGAATTTGGACTGTCTTAATTTTGCTGGCTGCAGGGAACCAAATAGCTTTGTGTAAATACTGAGCAGCTGTCAGAGGGAGCTGCAGTGGGACCACCTCTATCTCAAGGAAATTTTTCTGTATATAATGGTATAAGATGTTTAGACTGTGAAGGCTGTCAGAAAACGCTTGATGTATTATTTCTGTATGTCTTTTTCATAGTAACTTTCATCAACATACCTACCAAGCCTGAGTCTAGTTAGGCTTTTTTGGGACTTCAGTACATCCTGATTTAGAAAAACACTGCCAGCAGAGTTGTAAGAAAGATCATAAATATATAACACCAAAGAATATTTGTTAGTAAGCTCAGAGTTATAATAACAGAAAATTCCAATATTGCAATAGGTTTTCAAAAACTTCTCAATTTTAATGAAAACACTTAACATATTTGTGATGAAATAAACTCAGATTTTAAAATGTGTCCTTGTTGTAAGTCTGCTACCCACCTGTGCCTCTCAGCTGCAGCTTTAGGCTGTGTGGGCTGTCATTGCTTCCATTCATCACCACTGCCTAGGAGAGTGATGCTAGCAAGCAGAGCTGAGGGTCATTCTCAGTCAGAGGCAGTTCTGTCTGACAGGTGAACTGCAAGGAAGTATTGAGGATCAGGGGAGAGGGAGAGAGAGGAGTCAGTTTTGGTGAGTATGAAGATGTGGGTTGCAGCAGCACTCCCTTGGATTCTAGTTTTTTTAGGCTGACTTGTGTGGTTCTATTACAAGCTTTGCTAGATAAATCCTGTATTGCATAGGCAAACATGCTGCATGCATTATGTGTTGTTTACTGCTTCCACATTTTTATATCAGAAATTACTAATCTGGGATTGGTGGTATGAGAGCTATGTTACAGGCAGGATGTTTTTAATAGAGCAATTTTTGGTGTTCAGAGAAGTCTAAGGTTTGATGTTGGTTGTTCTTCCCATCCGTGCTCAGTTTGTTGGACAAGAGCAATAGTAACTATGTTGACTGTTTTCAATATCAGGAGTACGTTCCTGTGATGCCCAGTCCTGACAGGAGTTTAGGTCATAGAGTCATTGAATGATTTGGGTTGGAAAGGACCTTAAATATAATTTAATTCCAACCTCCCTGCCCTGGGCAGGGACACTTTCCCCTAGCCCAGGTTGCTCAGAGCCCCATCCAGCCCTTGAGCACTCCAGGGATGGGGCAGCCACAGCTTCTCTGGGCAACCTGTGCCAGTGCCTGACTGCCCTCACAGTAAAGAATTTCTTCCCAATATCTAATCTAAACCTACTCCCAGTTTGAAGCCCTTCCCCCTTGTGCTGTCACTACATGGCCTTGTAAAAAGTTTCTCTGTCTTGTAGGCTCCATCTGCTGTCCCTGAAAATGCATTAAGTATCAAGGTGGCTCAGGAACCACTTGTTTGATGCTGACAGTTTAAGTGGAATTGCAGATTCTTGGGAAGTGATGCCTTTGATATACTGAGAAGTGTGAAATGAAACTTGAAATCTGGCATTGGAGAGCATATTCTTAGGATTGATACACTAAATCAGCCTAGGAAGGTGTGTGAGTTGATGCCACCAAGTACAATCCTGGTGACAGCACTGACTGTCACACCAAACTTTTCCTACAGGTTTGATTTGAATTTGACACTCTTGTTAAAGGCAGCAGTACAGCCACAGCCACCTTTCTATGGCCAAGGCAGCAGGAGCTGTGATAAGAGAGTTTCCTGTGGGAACAGTTCCTGAATACCCTGTGTGTCTGACCTGGGAGCTGTGGGACATTGTGCTCAGGTTGGTGCTCTCTGCCCTCTGGACTCTCCTGAGATGCAGCTGCAATGAAAATGAACCTTGTGTTGAAGCTTAGCACTAACCACTGATGGGAGACAGTGTCCCTAAAGCAAGAGCAGAGGACACACCTGTTGGGCTGATGGGGAAATCTGAGGGTCTTTAGTCATTGGAGCAGAGCAAATTCTGCTCCATCTGAGCTGATGCTTTATGGTGCCTCTTCAGCCATTCACTGACTGACCACGAGCTATTTGGCCTCCACATGGGAACAAATAAATTCTCCAGCCAGTTTTTGTGCTAGATGCTCCTTTCTCAAAAGCAAGGAACAAAGCCCCAGTGTTTATTTAATTAGTGGTTTTTTGCATACATGTTCTGCTTATGGCATCAGAGTAATTTTGTGGAATTGATTTACCTGCTTTTTACATCTTAAATACAAAATTGCACATTGCATGAGGCAAGTTTCAGCTTTTGATCTGAATACATGTGCCACTTCTTTTATTGCTTTTTATTTAATTGACTTGACAAGTCTAGTTTCTAAAACATTAAAATTCACATAATCCCAGCTATCAGTAATGTGAATTTTTGTCCCAAGGGGCAGTAGGTGTGCTAAGATCTTGATACACCAACCAAACTGCAAATCCTAGGGAACAAAAATACAAGCTCCATAGTTTCATACAACCACGGGAAGAAGAAGAAAAAAAGTCTCTGGTTTAGCTCTGCTGTGAGCTGTCCATGAGAGCACAAAGTGAATAAGAGACCAATACACTTCATACTCAGTTTGCAGGTCTTGGTTTACCTATAAATTCTCCTTAGAGTTGAAACAACAAAGAAATAAGACAAATCTGGTATCCTTGCTGTCATTTTGTATATGTCAGATTTTCATTTGTTATTCTAGTGTTCATTCAGGCCACAATCTGCAGGTTTGGGCTGTTTTAATTTAAGATAAAAGACAGAATAAATCATGTCTGTAGAGGAAAATATTCTCAGTGGAATTCCACTTGAGAAGGAAAAGGCTCTTAGGCTATTAAAAAGTGTTGGTTGTTTTATTTTAATAGTAATTACCTTTTCTTCTTCTGGAGACAGTTGCTGGCTTTCAGTTTGTCTCATACCCTGAGTAGCTGTCAGCAGCCTGTGGTGAATAGTGAGATGGGTATCAAATCATCAGCATTATGATTTCACTACTGATAATATGAAGATAAGGACAACTGGTAACCCTCAAGTACAATCCTATAAATTCTACAAGCTATAAATCATAGCATGATCATCCTAAGTAAGGAGAAGTTGTGGTCTAAAAGCTTCATGAAACCTGTTAATTCTGTTTAGCATATTATGGAGCACTTGAAAGTCTCTCCTAGTTTCTTGAAGAGAAATTGTTCAGAATAATGTTTTTCACAGAAAAAATAATCAGGGTTTTTTTTCTGTCCACTCTGGGTAATGCTCAGCAGACTGGGGCTTCTAAAGCCTGGGTCATTTATATGGTTGCTAATGATCTATAAAGAATATATATACAGTGTTAATTACTGAAAAAAAAAAAAACAGAGAGAGAGAAAAGGAAGGAAGGAAGGGGCTGATAAATAACAGTGAGGGAAAAAGAGAATTTTTGAAACTAGCCTCTGAAAATGTAGAACTTGATCCATGAAGTGCAACGTAGGAGGAACATGCATTTGGGGGCACATTTCCAGATGTGCCCTTTTGTATGTTTATGTGGAAGGGGCAACTTAAGATAGAGTCTTTTTTTCATTGTCATTCTGTGCTCCTAAGCTCTGCATTGGGTCACTTTGTCAGCCTGAACCCCTTCAAACCAACAGCAGGGTCTCTGGAAGGAGTTCACCTCTAACACTGATTACTGGCCCCTTTGGGGCCCCTGGCTGGATGTGAATGCTCAGGACTTGGGGAAGCCTTCCCTTGAGCAGCATTTTTTCTGATACCAGACAAGAAGCCCTTGCAGAGCAGATGTGAGTATGCAGATGAAAACAAACTTCTTGATTCACTGAAACAGAAAAAGAGGAGAAGGGGCTGGCCTTGGGCACTTTTCAGAACAGGTATTTTCTCTCCTTCATTGCCCTGCTCAGAATGTGGCCAGTTGTAGTTTCCCTCTGCCGAGGGTGCCTGATGAGAATGCTGACAGGCTCTCCTGGATGTAGACTGAATATAGAGAACAGAGCAGAAAATTGAGGCCTTTGCCAAAGTGGCCTTTTTAACCATAAATAATGTGCTTTTGTGGCAGGGCATGGAATTTCCTACTTGACCCACTGCTGTAGTGAGTAAATGGTGCAGTTGCTTCAGGAGAGAACCACTGCATCTCAAAGCCAACAGCTCCCCAAGAGCTCAGGGGAGCACTGAGGGGTGCTGCTGTGGTGGTGATGGTGTGATTTGGCTGCCACAGGAAGAAGGCAGATGGGCTTTGTTCCGCTTCCCCCATGTAAAATGGGGTGGATTTCTGTGTGGGATTTCTGGCTCACACTGTGAGAGACAGGGCTGAGAACACGTGAGCTTCAGCCAGTGCCTCGTAGTAGGCAAAGGAGTTATCCTGCATTAGCTCCAGCCCTTCCACTGCTGGGCCTTTCAGAGCTCCTTGCCCTGTTGGGCCAGGCACACACAGAGCAGTCACAGCTTGTCAAGAATCAGGGGAGAGAGTCCAGGCTCAAGCAGCTGGAGTGTTCTGCAAAGCCAGTGTCAAACTTTGGCTCTTTCTGGCTCTGTTCTGCTGCTGTTCCTCCCTTGCTGCTGTGTGTTGGTGCTTGTCACTCAGCCCAGCACTGGGTTCCCTGCCACGAGAGCAGCCTGGTGCCAGAGCTGAGGTTTGTCCCCTGCACTGTTCAGCTGCTGTTGGCTTGTTCTGTTCCACCACTCACTGCAGCACTCACTTGGTTTACCTATTTTTTAAATCTTGTTAATCAGGCCTGTTTTAGTTTCAGAAGCTGGATAGAGCTGCTGATTGTGGCTCAGGCCCTGTCCAAGGCAGTGTCCAATCCTGATATTAACATCTTTCTCAATCTCAAATGACAGATTCCACAATCTTGAACAATAAATATGTGCACTTGCAAATGCTGTTATTACCTTCCTACTGTCTAAGTCTTCCTTACTGAAATTTAACCCTCCCTACTTTTTGTCCATCCTTGGCATGGAGAACAGATTTTGCCTCTGCCTCTCCTTTCTTCTTACATCCTTGGCAGCTGAGACTGCATTGTGTTTCCCTTCAGGCTCTTGCTAAACCCCCACAATGAGTTCAGCCTCTGTTTATGTGGAGTGTGTCCCATGCTCATTCTGAGCACAGAACTGCAGCTGATACCTTCCATCCCAGCTGAGCTGAACCTGAGGATTACATCAGCCAGCCTTCAGCTGCCATATCCTGGTATGGAATTTACCTCTTGAAAACAGGATGCCACTTCTGACCCAGGAGAGTTTGAATGTGCTGCAGGAACTATATGCTTCCACTGGAACAGCCTGGTTATTCCCAAGCCTGCACTTGTGCTGTAGTATGCTCCTGCCAAAATGTAAACCCCTGTAGTAGAGCTGCTTCAGTTCAATTTTTTTACCATCTGTTTCTGTGGTTAGTCAAGTTTGTTTTGAACTCCTGTTGTGTAGTGCATCCACAGCCTGCACTTCACCTTTCTCTGGCACCTGCCCAGGACTACTGATTAAAACAGAGTGATAATGGAGCATGAAGAGACCCCTGCAGAATCTTACTGCTGTGTGATGATGAAATAATGATAAATACTCCCCAAGCAGGATTTCCCAAGAAACTTTATCAACTGCTCCAAGCAATTTTAATCTCCACTATGTTTCCTTAGTTTGGGAATATCACACAAAAGAGTATCAAAAGCCTCACAAAAGTCAACATATGTGATTATCTGCTGCTTCTCACCTTATGGTGCACTGCGTTGCTGAAGGGAAATGCTCTGGTTTGAAATGATCTGACAAATTTATGCTGGCTTTCATTCATCATCACATTTCTCTTCAAACACTAAAAAGAACAAAACCCAAATCTGATTATGTGCCCAGAAAAACTGTGTAAGACTGCAGTTGGTTTGATCTATCATTTCCTTCTTCCCTTTTCCAAAGATTGCTGCTTCTAAATCACGATAAATCTGCTAACAACTTAGTTAGCCACTTTTCAGAGTTTTCTGTTTTGGTGCCAAGGATAAGACCTAAGCTGAGTGAAAAATCTCAGATACCTCCTACTGATGTGCCAAGATCCTCATGAGCTCCCATGAAATTGCTGGTGGTATATTTGGTAGGGAGAATGGTGGGTTTGTACTGCTGTGTTTTGTTTTAGTGTGGTGTTCCTACAAAGAAGGGTGATCTGAACAAAGTAAGAAGCTCTCATGATGTGCAAAGCCCTACTAATGTGCTGTCACCAGAACTGATGTTTACCAAAGGCCCTTCAGCAGGAACAGCAAAGCTATGAGAGAAATCTCTGAAGTGTTTTGTGATATCTAAGTGCCCAGTGATGAGAAACAAGACAACAAAGTCTTGTCAGAGTCAGCCACCACAGCCCTCAAACAGCCCCTGTCCTGGGCTCTCTCAGGAGATGGAATGGTGTGCAGCTCAGGCAGTATCCACAAGCACCTGAAGTGTTCACTGGAGGCATATTCCTACCTGTCCTTCCCTTGGGTTTACAGGAACTACCTGATGTTTTGTGGTCCTTTGGCTTTAGTTGAGACTGAACTGTTTCCAGTGGGCTCCTGTTGTTCTTTTCCTCCCAAAGCTGACTTCAAGCCTCCCCATCCTGGAAAGCTGACAGGCAAAACAGCTTCCCTTGTCAAGAGTGTTCCCATCTTCTCAACAGCTCATGCAATGCCATGGCTGAGGGTGACAAAGCCATCTTGGAAACATCACCTGTGATCTTCCCTCCAGGAAGCTCTTGGCTTCAGCCTATCCTGGAGCAGAACACTTTGGATTCACAAGTCTACAGCAGCACTACTGTTTGCTGTCCTGCTCTTTCTAAGTCCCTTAGCTGATCAGCCAGGGTCCCTTCCTGGACTCTTGGCTATGTTGTGCTGCTTGGGTGCAGACAACACATCTCCTGGGCAGGAGCCCTTCCATCACACCCACCTGAAAGTTTCACCAGTCACTGCTGCTTTTTCATTGCAGTGATGACTGTACTTTGTTTTTCTTGGTGAGACACTTGTTCTCTTCTACAACACAGAATGAATCCTTACTTGCTGGCAGGATGCTGGAGCAGCAACATAAACCATCTTTACTCTGGTGCTACCTGCTAAGAGTGGAAGCAGAGGAAGCCTGTGACACATTAATTTCCTTTCTCCTCATTCTAGCAGGTGGAGTGAGCAACAAATCACTTTCTTCCCAAGTATATTTTTAGTGGAAGACTGTTATCATAACTCTTCCTGATCACCTCTTTTCCTAGACTAAAGTAGCTTAGGGTTCTTTCCTCTAGCCTCTCCCTAATTTGTCTGCATTGGTCCCAAGACTGGAGGCCATCCTCCTGTCAAGGCTTCACAAAAACCCTCTGTTGGAACAAAACCACAAAACCAACAGTGTGATCCTTCCTTTCCCTCTTGTGCTCCTACTGAAGCACCTTATAGTTGATAAAGCAAATCTATCATTAAGTTGTCTCTATCAGCACAAAGTTTGGATGTTTCCCATGTAGCAGCAGGGCCAAACTGCACCAAGTCTGAGCTGGACTTTAAAAAGATTCAGATGTTAATTAATTTTATTTAAGCACCTGAATACTTTAATGAAACTGATCTCTTGCATATTCAGTTGAGATTGGCACTTCTCATTATTAAGGTGTAATAGCCATAAATATGGATTAATGGTTTGGCTTTGGGACCCTGACACCTTGATTACAGATAATCAAATGTCACTCTCTTTCAAGACCTGAAGCAGGCTACTGGGATGCAGCATCAGCTCCACTATCTTGACATGAAATCCTCGATGGAGTGCTGTGAAGGGGAGATGAAAGCTGCAAGCTTTGCCCAATTTCCTTTGCACTTCAATAATCTTTACATTTACACTTCCAGGGAGGTGTCAAAGAGTTGGATGATATATTTTTGGATGAGAATTGAAATAAAATACTTCAGGCATGAAGTTAAGTCCTTGAGCCTGTATTCTCCGTGCAATACCAGCAGACCACAAAGAATCAGAGACATACTTCACCCTGACAGGTTCTCTGTGCAAGGAATGTATTTTTACACAGTGCTAATTTAGTGTAAAAGCTCCAATCTTGTCTATAAAATCTAATGGAAAAAAACCTGAAGTCAAATACTTGTTAAAAAAAACCAACAAGCAAGAAATGAATTCCACAAAACAAACAAACGAGAAAATTAAAACAAGCAAGCAACCAAAAACCACAAACAGGAAAAGCCCAAAACAAACCCAAATCCTCACAGAACCCCACAAACCCTACCCCACACTATTGCTATCAGGCAAATGGTAGCAATTTCCAGGGCATTTTAAATAACAAACAATCTTCAAAATTATGTGGGGCAGCTCCTCAATTGTAGCTGACTTTTCCTAATTAAAACAAATTAAATTAAGTAATTTCTAGGTTATAAGTTGAAAGCACCACTGTAGCTTGCCCTTCAATGCAGTAACATTTAAAGATGCCTTTAATATGAAGTCATTAATTAGGAAATACACTACAGATCTTCCTGGGACACTCCTCTAACAAACAATTGGCACTACTTAAAAGTTTGTGTCTGCTTGAAAGTGATACACATATGAAAATGTACACCCCAATTCTGTAATTGCTTTCACCTAAGCCACAGTCCTTCCTGATTTTTGAAATGTGCCATAAATCCCTGTGCAAATGTAATATCATGCTTTCACATTTCAGCTAATAATCTCACACCAAACAAATCTCAATTAAGCCTCACAGCAGCACGTTCTCTCACAGTGGGACATAGAAGACTATTTCTGCTTAAGAAATCCATGAAGTGAAGAACAGGGAACCTGGCTCACTGACCCAAAATCTGTCTCAGAGTAAGGAGCAAGGCCAGAAGGACCTTTAGTTCTGATTCAGCCTGAAGAACAGCACTTGCCTGAAGCAAAGAAACTCTTTGATTTACTTTTGATTTACTCATTATGTGGGGTTTCACCAAGGGAATGTGCAAGGTGATTTCCAGACCAGGTTTCAGGATTATCCATTCTCCATGGATAAAATTCAGGACAGGTTCACCCTTGTCTGAAGCACCATGATTGATACACACTGTGAGACCTGAAAAACAAAAAGCTTTAAATGTCACTTTCTTTTCTTGGACCTCCAGGACATTTTTTATTAGTGGTCATTACTTGGAGGCTTTTGTCTGTAACCCTAAGAACAGGAGACTTTTTCTCTGAAAATAAATACCTAAATTGCAGATCGATGTACAATCAGATGACCCCAGGAGTTCCAGCCTTAGGAAATACAGCAAGCACAAGTGTTGTGAGACTGCACTGCAAAAATGATGCTTCCCACCTTAACTAAACATTTTCTCCCAGAGTGAAATGCTCCTTTAGTGCAGAGAACCCACAGAAGAAATTTCACATCATATTATCATATAATTATGTGGGCTTATTAAGAGCAATCATGGCAAGGACTGAACAACTCCTAATTGCCATGTCTGCAAAGAGCAGGTTGCTGGGCTGTGCACAGCCTCCTTCCAAGGCAGCAATGAGAGCAGGCCCGACTGGGAGCAGGGTGGGCTGACGTGGCTTTGACTGAACTGCTCCTGAGTTTACAGACACATACAGCTCTCTGGAGCTATAATAATCTGAGAGCACAGAGAACACTTTTTCCTTCTTTAATGCATATTTGAGAGACCTGAGTTTAAAGAATAATCTTCCTCTGTCCTGACCTTGTGATTTCTCTGTGTCTTTGAAAGGTACAATTAGAAGTCAGAAAGAAGGTCTGCTCCAGATCTGATGTACAGTTGGACCAAATTTAGTATGGCAATATTAAAATGATTGTACCCCTTTGGTGAGGTAAAGTATACATTAATCACTCCTACAGTTAAGTTCTGACTGGCAGCTGTGCTCTGCTGCAGCTCCTCTGTTCATCAGAGGCAGGTGTCATTGGCTGTAGAAGAAAGCAAACAGTAAAATCCAGGTTGGGTAACTACTGAGAAAGCACCTTTTCCTCTATTTTCATTTCATTTGAGCAGCATTCTCCAAAACACATCCATGTGTATGTCTGTGCCATCCTAGAAATGGTTCTTTAAAATGAACGAAGTTCAGCCCTGGCCACGTGCTCGGGGATGTGCTCTGAGGCATTTCCCTCTCTGGCAGGAGCATTTCCTACCTGGGGACCACACACTGAGTCAAGGCCAACCACTCTGCTATGGTTTCAGGGGAGCTGCTGTTGGGAACAACCACAGCTGCATTTAACACTTGGGGACAGAAACTGATGATCTGAAAACTTGACTGGGGTGAGAACTATTTGCTTCTAGCAGTATTCACCTGCAGAAGTTGAATAGGACCAGGAAAGTATAAGAGCACAGCAATTCTCTTGGGCTAAAGAAGGCAGATTTTGTCTGCTCAGGCACTTTGATAGGCCAATTCTCTTCAATAAACCCTTTGAGTAAGTTGTAGTTCAAATTTATTTGTTTTCAAGAAAATCACAAAATGCAAATCAAATGCTCCTATGTCATAATACATCTCTAGCTTATCAAAGATGTACTAACAGTGTTTGAAACAAACACTGTTTTTCACATAGTCCTCAATGAAAACACTCCCTTAATTTCAGAGAGCTTTATTAGGAGGCTTTCTTACAAGAGTCAGAAATAAATATACTGCTCATCTTCATTTTCTTGTTCATGGTAATGCAAGGACAGCTCTAAAGCAACGCAAATTGTTGTGCAGATTTAATTTGTAACTCAGGGAACTTCTTAACATCGTCAGAGGTCTCCCTCTGGATTGCTGCACAACTAAACCAAGACAGTGAAAGATCAGAGAGGTGTTTCAGACTGCTTTAACCACAGGGGGGAACTGAACATGGGTGCATCTTTAACGGGATGCTGGCAAAGACTGGCACTGTTCAGCAGAGCCTGGAAAAGACCAAAGGGGATGGTGTCCTTTCTAACATCCCATCAGCCTTACTGCCAGAACCCAGAGTCCTGGCTTTACAGGCTTTCTTTTTGGTCCTGCTGTGTGTGCTTTTGTACCCACTGGCCCCCTCTGAGTTCTCCTTCCTCCTCTTGTGCTCACACTGCAGCTACTTAGGCAATACCCGAGGGAGCTTTGTGGCTAAGCCTGGCACTTAACAAGACCCAAAGCTTCCCTCTGGGAACCGGAGCGGCTCCTGAAGACACAAGGCCGTGGGTCAGAGCGGCAGCCCCGGTTTGTGACCTCCCCTCGGCCGAGCGGCTCCCAAGCCAGCTGGGGCTCCCCTTCCCCCTCATGCCCTGGGAGAGAAGGCACAGATCACGGGGCGAGATAAGAACAATTTACTGGAAAGGACAACGAGGTAAGAAAACGAAAGTAGCAGCAACAACATTAATGATGACCGGCGTGCGACAGAGAAACTATTTCCACAGAAAAAACAGGACAAGCACAGGCGGCTCTTCGCTCCCCTGCCCTGACAGGAGAGCGGGCCCTCCCCTCCCGGCCGAGGGCGATGGCCCCGAGTCGAGGCGGCTCTGAAGAACTTTAACCGTGTCCCGCCCGAAACCGGCCACACGTCCACTCTGCCCCAGAGTCCCCTTCCCTCGCTGGGCACGGGCTCAGTGCAGGGCGTCCCGGTAACATGGGAAGAAACGAGGGTGAATTAGACTGACAGCTCTTGCTGTGGGGCTCCACACACATTCTCCCCCTAAACTGTGATCCTTTTTTAACATCCAGCCCCTCCTCTCAGTTTGTTTCCTGCTACGAGGCCCTTCTAACACCCGAATAATCTCATTTAACCTATCGGTGCCCTATTTGAGCGGGTGGTTCCCACTGTGGGTTGACAGAAGAGCCCACGTGGAGGAGTGAGGCCACCAGAGACAAGGACAGTGCCCTAGCACACCAAACAGCAGCTGCTTTTCCAAAGCAGACCCTGTTCCACTAGCAGTAGTGAAGAGATGGAGATAAATGCAACTGGGAATTAGTGTACAAACTGGCTTGTCAACAATCTCTCATTTCCAGTCAGGACCACTTTTCCCAGAATATCTGGCATTGATACTAATCAGTTCTCCATCTTTGATCTTCCAAATTATTTTACTGCTTATTTATCTATTGCACAATCGATGCAAGTTGTTTGTACCCCTTTCTGGCCACCACGTGTTGGAAACCTGAGCTCTGGAGGGAGCTCAGCCCGGGCTGCAGCAGCTGCTGCAGTATTTGAGTGGAGCTGCTGGAGTTCTGCCAGAGGAGGCTCCTCTGGAGCCATCCTGCAGGACCTGCCTCTGCCTGATTCAGACTCAGTAATATTCCTGATAGCTCTAAAGATCACTTGCACACACACAAGCAAGTGCAGTTCATATCATCCCCACGGATTGTCAGCAATTGAGAGACTGAGCTGGAATTTGATATCTGTAAAAGATTCCAGTGAGAAATTTTCAAGATTTATGTGCTGCTCTGTCCAGTAGTTGCTTGATGTCCAACTCAGAAATAAAAAATACCATTGTCACCAGAAATTCTTTTGATGAATATCTGAAAAACATTTCTAGTAGGATCACTTTTTCCTCTGATGTGTCTATTTAAAAAAATTAAATAAAATAAGGCAAGTTACTCAGAAAACAAGTTAAACATCTTGTATATTATTTTGACAAGAAGCCAAATCAATTCCCAGTGTTTACATAAGTATTCTGTCCTGAAAAAAAATCGACTCTTTGCATCTGGGATATATAATTTTCTAATAGGTAGCCTGCCTGTTTTCAAGCTACAGTTCCTGTACAGGTGATTTCAGTGTAACTCTGCACAGCCACAAGTGTCTGAATTAGAATCCTGGATTCCTTCATGTAACAGGGACTGTAGAACTGCACAAGTGAAGGCAGCACTAGCTCTGGCTCTCTTAGGTGCTTGACAAAGGCACAGGTGGAGCATTTGGCTTGTAATTTTTGCATATCAGACATCCCTTCTTCCTGTGGATCTTCTTTATGATCTGTGCTGGCAAATAAAGGATACCCCTGCTTCATTCTTTTTGAGAGGTGTCCATACCTTTGCTCTGGCTGTTAGCATCAGTAGGCTTGGAGTTCTTGTCCCATTGTATGAAAAAAAAACCATTATGTAGAACATAATAGTGTGAATTGAAATGGTTGGTTTGATTTTGAGAGCATGGAGGAGATCTCCTTGATCAATGAATGCCATAAGGGAGGCAATACTCACCCTGTAGGGGTAGTAGAGGGATGCTGAGTGGTGAGGGCACAGCAGGATGTGGACTGTGACATTGAGTGGAAATATCACCTGAGTGCAAATAAAACTCAGATTTCCCCAGCCAACCAAACTGCAGGCAGTGAGGAATGAGGATGAAACACCAAATAGCAAATGTCTTCTTTTTGTCATGGCCTAAGTATAACTGGGTGCACCCAGAAAGTACTGAGAGAAGTCTACAGGTTGCACAAAAATATCTCCCTTTCTTTGCAACTGGAAATTAAAATAACTGGTTGGTTGGGTTGGGGTTTTTTTATGACTTCAGAGTGCCTGATACTCCAAAACAGAGGAAGGAGGGTCTCATCTTCTGCCTTTAAGTTGTCTGCCCTGATGGTGAACATGATGAACACTGAAAAAAAAAGATTATTGCAGCATGAACCGGTTGTCAGCTTGAGGATGGACTTTTCCTTTTTTTAATCTTCCTCCAAACAGGTAATGGGAGAAGTTTCAGCACTGTCATTTTCTTGGGGAAGAAGAAGTTTTTACTGCTCAGGAAGAAATCTTGAGGAATTGCATGAGTGACACTTATTCTGTCTCTTCTTTTTTTTTTTTCCTTTTAAGCATTGTTATTTCTGTGTCTTTAAGCAGCTTTACACTGTGGATCACATCTATTTTGAAACCTAGAGACTAAGTTTTGTATGAATACCAGTTAGGGAACATGAATCCTTATCAGCAAGACTCAAATCCCATTAGTAATACATTTTGCATAAAATATTCAGAATTAATTACATATATTTGTAGGGCAAAGGAGGTGTAAATTGGTAAACAGGAAAAAAATATGTAGGAAAGTAGAAAGTGTATATCTGAGACTTGGGAAGTTATGCATAATGAACAGGTCAGCATGCTGTTGAATTTGGATAGTTTCTGTGGGTGGAGGATGGAAATTGCACAGCACTGATGTGTAAATAATGCACAGTCACTTGTAACTCTGACCTACTACTTATGGAACAGAGGAGAATGTGCCAGGAAGAGCCTGACAACAATGCTCAGAATAAGTCTCTACACGAACATGTACAGCTCCCAGCAGCCATTACAAAGGCAGTATGACAATTTGGGAATGGTGTTTTGATGATTCCTTCACCTCTCCTGCCCTCACTCATCACAAGGTATTTTTTGCAATTCTGTGAATGAGGGCTTCCATTGCAGGATGTTCAAATACTGAAATTTTCAGTTGCTGGAGGGAAAATTCACATAAAATGTGTGTCCTCTTTGTGTGCAACTGGAAACAAGTACATGCACAGTCTAATTTATTTATAAAATCTCAGAAATGGGCATGTGCTGCTGTAGATGAATCTAAAAGAACAGCTGGCTCAAGCTAGATGCTCTGGATTGAAATACTAATTAATGTTTTTCTAAAGGCTGTATCTCACACTGCAATTCACCCCAGGACTAGGGAAAAAAGGGATTCACAGCAAGAGGCTGAGCATTGCCAGTGTTTGTATGCTACTGAAACTTCACTCAAAAGCAGCACAAATTTACCCTGAGCTCTCCCTCTGCTTCACATCCCTAAGTGGCTCTTTGCAATAGACCACAGTGTTTGTATTTGGGGCAAAACAATTGTAAATACACAAACCAGTAGGCAGCCAGTGTTTTATATATCCTGACATTTTATCTACTGCCTCTCTGCTCTGGTAATTGCCATGGTGTTGGCAGTGGAGGGACCCCCAGGAAACTCTGCCCAGCAGGAGCACGAAAAATTGTGTTGTCTGCAAGAGGGGTCACACACTGGGGAGTTCTTCTTCAGACCCTCTCATTTTGGTAAGTAAAAGAGTAAGTAAAGGTAAGCAGATCTTGTGAAATCTCGAGAAAATAAATCCTCCACATATTTTTCCAGTTAGAGAGGACAAGAAAGATCCTTTACCTTCTCTTTGATTTCCCCAAATTACTGGAGGGGAATAAGTTGAAGGCCTGGGTCTTTCTCTCGCTGGCAGCAGTGTTTTGGTCTTTAGTGCAGCCACCAGGACTCCTGCTGTCCTGGCAAGCCACTCCAAAATGAAATAATGCTGTGGCTTTGGTAGCCTCCCATTAGAGGCACCATTTATTGCCTCACTGGTGAAGGGTCCCTTCCTTGCCTGGGCAGGGATCCTCAACAGCCTCTCTTTTACTGTTTGTTAATAAGGCCAAAGGAAGATCTTTCCAGAGTACAGAACCCAGAGCCTTGTCCCTGTCTGACATGCTGTCTAAAAACATTGATAAAGGAATTAAATCTTTCAGGAAGCATCTTCAATATATGTGATATTTGTGCTTAAAGGTGATGTATGTTTGTCTCTGAATATGGAAAACTACCTCCTGTCCAGTGCATTCAGAATGGATAAACAAGTTGTCATGCATAATTTTAATTGTGAAAATAACTTTCCATGAGTGACAGAATAATTTAATAATTTAATATGAAATCCTGGTTTATATATGGACATATAGTCTATATTTTTCATACGCAGTGGTGTAATTTCTAAAGTGTTTTTAAGGTTTTTATAGCTCCAGTTCTGCTCAAAAGAGAATTCACCAGATGATGTGGAAACTCTCCCCTTCCTTTAACGGGTTTAATACATGGGCAAAAGAGGCAGCTGCTGAAGGCAGAAGCCTGACAGGGACAGCAAAACCCCACGAGAGGCACCCACTGCCTCCTTTGCCTACAAGAAGAGGAATTGCTGCTGGTGGTGAAGGTTTTGGCTGTGTGGGCAGGGCTGCTCTGCCCCATTCTTCAGTGGGACCTGTACAGGAGATGTTCCCTGCAATGTCTGCCTGAGGAAACAGGAGTTCAGCTCCTTCTGCTCTGTCAGGAAGACTCGTTCCCATCTTGTCCTGCCCTCACCCATGTAACATTGAGCTTCTGTGGAGGATGAGAGTCTGTGTTTCTAACATGACACTCTGATCTCAGCTGAGCTTCTCTGGTGTGGTGGGGGCAGCAAATAAAAACAGGGAAAAGGGGCTAAAATCTATTTGTAATCTTCTGCTGTGATGTCAGTGGCCATGGTATCTACATGGTGCCATGCTGAAGGCAGCCTTTTTCCCAATCAAAACATAACAAAAGGAAACAACTCTCAATGTTGGCACTGTAATTTCATTTCTAATGGGTATTCTATTATCTGAAACAAAAGCCCAGCACTGCCAGAGGGCTCTTGCATGGTTTTGACTAACATAAACAAGTATTCAGATGTGATTCTTCCTTTGCAAGCTGATCCCATGGTGTACTTACCTACCATTCTCTTCTGGGGGTAGCTTGATGACACACTTCAAGCATAAGAATCACTAAACTAGATTTAGTCATGCATACTTGAGTCACAGTCTTGTGTTACTTAATTTAGTACAGGCCATTAAATATTTTTACCTCTGTATTAGGGTCAGGATAGGAGAACTAATCAAGAGAGATTCACAGAGGCTTTATGTGTCATACAAAGTACTCAAGCTAATCTTCCACACTCAAACTTACTCCGCACCACATGTGACTCAGAGAAAAATACACAGAGGTCACACATTTCATGTATAAACACATGTATTTACATGTGAGTTTGCTGAGACAAGCACATGTGTGTGAGGGAAATATTAAACATTAAAACCATCTTCATTTCAAAGCAAAGCCTTTCAAGGTGAGAATAAAGATGTTCAAGGCAACAGTCAGAGCAGAGGCACAGAATCCCCAGCCTGGTCTGACCTGAAGATGTTTTGTTGATACACCATGGAAGCATTGCAGTGGCACAAAATCCTGCTTAGTTCAGCATTGCTACCTTGGAGCAGGATATGCTTGTTGGGGTTTCAAAGCAAATGGTTTATAAATATATTAAGAGATAGTTACACCGGTGGAAACATCCTTGCTACACATAGTAAAAAGACACATTTGGCACAATCATTTCGGAAATCTTAATCTATTTATCCTCTTTAGCATTCGTCTTGTTAAACATGTACAGCACTAGATAAATTGGTGCTACTTAAATATTTATCAAATGTCTCTCTGCATGTTTAAATAGCAAGCAGGCAGCCAGTCATAAACATCAAGTGTTTTTTATCCTTCCCCCAGGATCATCCACGTTTCTGCGTGGCCCCTCACAGGCTCAGCATCGCAGTCAGCGCAGTGCCACAGGGCCGGGAGGAGCCGGCAGGGTCGGACAGGCTGTGCCGAGGTGTGGGCGCAGAGCTGGACCCTGCTGGGGGCTGAGCCCGGCTCAGCAGCGCAATCCCCGCTCTGCCGGGGGCTGCCGGGCTGCTGCCCTGCTCGCCCTCCCTGCACGGCTCCCCGCTGCTCTTTGGGGCACCCAGCAAGCATTTCCGCGCATCTCCCTTCGGAACGAGTTTTGTTTACCCCCGCGACCCCGGATCTCACTGCGGCTTCAAGTGCTGTGTTGTCACAACCTTTTTCTGCAAACAAGCTTTAAATCCTGGTTTGCATCACCATCAGGAAGCTTAAAAGCAGAACGGAAAGAAGAAGAGAACTATTTTAATATGAATTACAAAATCACGGCAACCACCGTGAACACAAACTCGTCCCGCCCCCCTTTTTGCTGGTGACTGGTGCATTGTAGCAGCGCTGAAGTTTGTGCCAGGTGCACGCAAGGAATTGCAATGAGAATTTGCTTCCAGCCACGTTTCACACAGCAGCGGTGCCAGCCAAGCACAAACACACATCCCACTGCCGGGCACTGGAAGGGGAAACGGAAGCAAAGGGTCCTGAGCAGAGCAGGGCACGGTACAGACCTGGGTTCTGACACCAGCCTGGTGTCCTGCAGGTTCCCTGGGCTCAGCAGGGTTTGTTTCAGCTGCCTGAGTGATGACAGGGCCAGAGCACAGCCACTGACATCCTGTGCTGCAATAGCATCTTCCCCTCAGGAGCCGTGCCCTTCACAAGCACCTTTGCTCCCCTTTTACAGACAAGGAAATCACTGAGAAGGGAGGTTGTAACTTTCTGCCATATCTATTGAAAGTTGGGGACAAGTGAACCATCAAAATCAAACCTCTCTGACTCCTAGTTTTGTGCTGTTCCCACAAAACCATGTTTAACCCTGCTCCATATGTGACTAAGAATACTGATGGTGCACTATTCTTCAATTCTATCAATAGTTCAGTGACAATATTTGAAGATGTTTAAAGTAGAGTTTTTGGGGGCCAATTCTGTGCCTTCCAAAACTTTCCTTAATGATAGAGAAAAAGGAGTGGAGGGTGTCCTTATAAAATATGCAACTGATGCCAATTTGAGAGACCACAGCAAGGATTTTGGAGACAGAATTATTCAAAATTGTCTTTAGAAACTGGGAAAGTTCTAAATCAAATATATGAAATCAAATAAAGTGAAAAGGAAGAGAAAAATCAGAAACACACCCCAAAACCCCCCAACTCCGAAAATACATGCCTTACCAGCAGTATTGCATAACAGATTCTGGATATTGCAGAGACCAACACACACTGAGTGTGTGCCTACCAAGAAGGCAGATTGATCAGGGCATGAAGAAGAGGCTCTTTGTGATGTGGAATGTTGTTAGGCTGCTTTGCTCAGGAATGGAGCTCTCAGCTGGAGCAGCATGTTTACACAGGGAACTGTATGTTTTAAAGGACACACACAAGTTGGAGAGAGGTCACAAGACAGAAATGACAACATGACTCTTAGGACAGCTTTGAAGAACTGGGCTGTGATCCAGAAACCAGGAGACCAGGGAAAGGACATGTTAACATGTTCCAGTGCATGTTTCAGTATTTCAAACGCTGTTACAAAAACGACAGTCAATTATTCCCCATGTCCACTGAGGGAAGGATGAGCAGAAATTAACCTAAATTTCAGCAAAGAATATTTAGGTTAAATATTAGGAAAATTTTCTTATTATGAGCATAATTAAGTGTTGGACCAGACTGCCTGAGGGACACAGTGTGAGGCACTGCCTTCAGGGGAGGTGCTGGAGTGCAGGTTGGACGAGTGCCTCAGGATGTTCTGGGAAGACTTTGCTGGGAGGGGGAACTGGGGACCCTTCCCACTCTGCTTCTCTGCACATGGGGTATTTCTCCTCTTGTGAGATCCACTGCCCCAATGAAATGCAATATTCTTGACACTACTATTTGTCTTAATAGTCATGGGGTCTTCATAGCAGCTTCTGGAGCAAAAGAGAGAGGCTACAAGTTTGCTCCAACTGATTAAACAGCTCAGTTGATAAGACTGAATAAAAGTGCTCCAGAGAAATTATTTTGGTCACAAATAAGTTCAAAATTACTTCATACTATGATCAAAGCACTGCTAAATCTGTGCTAAACCTCTTCCTGCCCACCAAGAAGAACTGACATTCTGCAGATTTGAAATACAGCAACTGAGGCAGCCTGGATACAAAGGTTAACCTAGACAGATTAATATGAGCTTGCATAAAGCTCTTAATGCTATTCCAAATGCTAATAGTGACTGACATTATAGGGTTTCCTGGAACTGATTTAGAAAGACAAGAATTGTTTGCAATAAAAGTCTGTTTATCTAACAAGAAGAGCAAGAATTCCTTAACTACCCAGCAATTTGACCAATTTTGAACTCACTTAACAGAAAAATCATTTCTAAACATAACATTTATTTGTCTGATTTCCCAAGACACTGTACTGTACCATACAGTGCTCTTCAAACAAGGCTCCAGAAGCACTGCTGAAATGTATGTTGGCAGAAAGCCCTGAAAAGAGACAAGTTTTATTTTAACCATTCTGCCAGTCAGTAAAGTGAACTGCAGCAAGTACAGTGTTTTCCTCAAGGTGAGAAAGAGTGGGACAGGCTGATTCATAGTGAGGGGCTTTAGACTCTCAGTGTCCATCCCCACATCTGTTGCAAGCCCTGGGACAGACAGCTCCTGGTTAAGCAGTAAATGATCCTCAGTGCTCTTCAGCACACAGGTGCTCTATGGAGATGCTTTTGAAGCTTTTCAGCCATGCACATTTCTCCTTTTTCAGCCAAACACATAATTTTCCCTCTCCTTTTTCTTTCTTTTCAGTGAATTAGCAAATGTGAGACTATTGTGAATCTGGCAAAGGCATAACAGGAATTTTGAGAACCTCGGGGAGCTGAGCCATTTCACTGAAAGTAATCTTAGCTCACAAATAGAACAGCAGTCCCTGGTAGTATTGCAAATCCTGCTTCAGCAGCAAAAATATCTTAGATTTTTTTCCCCCTCTTAAAGAAAGAGAGAAAATAATATACTTTAAATCTTTAAGTGCCTCTGCCAAGAACTTTAGACCAGATGATCCTTGCAGTTCCTTCCAACCTGGTATTCTAGGATTCTGTGATTTAAGCTTCCAATTATAAAATACTATCTCCCCTCCTCCATCGCAGAAGAACCTCAATGTTAAAAAAGAAATTGAGCTTCTCAGTAAAAATCAAAAGATGAGATACTTACCGAAAATAAATATCAAAATGGCTATAATATAAACTAACTTAGGCTGGAAATCCAACTGGAAGAATTTTTCAAGTGTATGTGGTATTCTGTGTCATTAAGTACAAGCTAATAACATTTGATGTATACCAGAATTCCAATTTGGCCAACAGCTAATCACACATTTATCTCCTCTCGTTGAGTTCAGTGTAAATTGTATTCTTTCCCATCTGAGGCAATGTTTCCTACTATTCCTGGGAATTTTCATAGATTCACACAGGCAGGAAATATTTTTAATGTGATCTCTCTGCTCTTTCTTTGGCAACTCTTGGGTGGAATTACCATGCACACTTTTTTATAACATTTTGCTGGGTTTTGCTCTGTGTATTGAGATACTCTGCAATCTACTTAAATCCAATTACAAAACCACTGCACTGTGCATGTTTCATAATATGAAACAGCTGCTAAGGAAAGCTCAAAATACATCTCATGTGCACTTTTTAATTACATGCCTTTACTGTACCAACTCTCAGCTCATAAGGAATGTATAAACTAGTACATTTTACTGCAGTGAATTGTGGATTACTTTTTATAGGATGATTGCTTCTACAACTACAGCACAAATTGGGAATTTATTTATTTCCATACTACAAATAGCAAAGGGTAACAACTACAAATCTGCAGAAGCAAATACTCAAGCCTGTACAGAGGCAAATGCTAGGATGAGCAAGGTGCAACAGAAACAGAGAAAGCTTAACCAAAACATGGTGAAAATTACTATCATTTGGACTATGCCCCTAATTCCCTTGTAAGGCCTTTCTGTGACTGCCTCATCAAATGGGCAGAATGAAATGCAGAGGAATTTAATGAAGTGTCCATTTAATGAGAGAAATGGGAACAAGAGTTTGCAATCTAAGCTCTGAGATATTAGACCTCAGATCTTCAAGTGTCTGTAATTCAATGCCCAGGGAATTAAGGAGCAGAAAGACTGCCACAATATGAGTGAGGTTCAGATTTATAGATAAAGCATTAGAATAATAAATAATGGCTTCTATATTTGTCAAAAGGTCTTTTCTACCTCAGCAGCTGTGGAGGATTTGCAGGCTTCGTATGCTGAAGGGAATACTGCTGCTTTCTAGTTGGAATTGGCACCAAAATCCCAATCTTTTATCTGTCATGTCCACTTTGGACCACTGCCTGTTCCAAGAACAGATCCTCTTTTAAAAAAAACTTGTTTCATTATTTAACATGTTTTTTTTCTAATACATTGTTCAGAGAAAAAAATAAAGAGAAAAGCACAGAAGTTCTACCTGGCAAGAATGGTGCTACACTACCATAATATCTTCAGTTTGTCAAAGGAAAAGACTAAAATAATCTCATAAAGGTCAACTGGCACCAAACAGTGTTGGGCCAAGATGCAGAGGGTAGATAGTGGTACCACACCTAATTCTTTGGTATTGCTTAGTACTGTGGAGCCACTACACTGGCCATCAGGCTGTTTGAAAGAATGAAAAAGAAACCTGAAAATTAAACTAGCCTACTGAGGTAAAGGCTAAAATTTTAGTCTTTAGTGATGAGAGAAGATATCTGCTCAGGGAGAACACCAAAGTCCACTCCCATCTGAAACCCAGGTACCTCTTCCCAGGACTCTGCCATACCTGCTAGCTTAATATTGAAATTAGTATGAGTCCCCCTGGATTGGTGTTTGTTGTGCATATGAATCACATGCGAGGTAATCAGAACAGTCCTCTCTGGCTTAAAAGAAAAAAACCATATAAACCAAGGAGCTTATGAAACAACACCTGACCATTCCTTTCTTCACAGGATGCAGTACAGACTGAAGAATGCAGGACTTGCCACAGTGCCTTTTATGAAAGCAGGTGATGAGCAAACTTGACGAAAGTTAGTCTTTGTTTCACTCAGATTATGTGCAATGTCTCTGTTTCCTGTGTCTGTGTGGGCCTCTATTCCCATGCCAAAGGGTGCAGACTGCAGGGTGTACTCAGGTAAATGAGCCTTCACTACCCCCTGAACTGTGCCAGTCTGGAGACTCACGTGGAGCCAGAGACCGGACGCTGGACAAAGCGCAAAGGAGCAGAACAACGTGGATTCACCCCTGCTCCCTGCTGTGCTCATCAGCTCCACTGGAGCTGGAGCAGGGAGGAGGGAAGCTGTAGCCTGCAGCAGGGCAGGACCAAGAGGCACTCTGTGCCTCCTGGAGCATGAGGCTGGTTCCTGCTCTGCTGCCTGCACAAACACAGCCGTGTGCTACCTCAACTCAGGCAACACTTGAAGATTACCTCAGGTTTCCTTCAATGTGTGTGTTCTCTGTTCTCAAAGGCTTAATGCTGCCATGAAATACTTATGAAAAATATTTGATATTCTGAAAGACAAAGAAACAGGGTTAAAGGTCAGCTTTTCTTTTTTATATCTTACATGCTTCAACAGTAGAAATACTTCACAATTTCTTGGTCTCTTATAGCTTAGCAGCAGGAAGGTAAAATACAGGAAATAATAAATTAATAAAAACATTAGGGAAAGAAAGAGCTAATCTTCACAAAATTCTGAAAATACCTTCCTTGAAAATAAAAATCATTCCTATAATTTCCAGTTATAGGGAAAAAAATGTCACTTTGCTTGGACCATGTTATCATCATGGCTGCAGTCTTTTGCTCAGCCACAATGAACAGTTTTGTATCAAACTTGAGGAGACCAAGGAGGGAACTGGAGCTGTGAGGTGGCAAAGGGGAGAAGTTGCTGTTTTGTATGATAACAGCTTGTGGGTCGTAGGCTGCTATCCCAACCATTCAGTGGAAATTGGGAGCTTGGAATGGGGAAGGACAGAAATGTTGGTGGAATTTTTAAGTGTGGAGCTGAACATGAGGAGAGGGAGGGAAAAGTTCATCACCTAGACCATAAAACCTGGACAGTGATAAAAATTGCTCTCTACTCACACTGTAAGAACCTTAGGGATGTACTCAGCACAGCTCTGTGAAGGGCTTATAAAACCTAGGCCTTTACTATCCTGCTAATACATTTGCAGCTGAGGTATAGCCTGTATTAAATAAATTGTTATACCTCATACAGTTCATTTGAGGAGACCTGCACTAGGTGTAAAGCTAAAAATAGAAACTGGAGCGAAGGGGCCCTGTCAGGTTAATCCTGCGACGTATGCTGTTCATGAGCTCCCTACAAGATGTTGTAGGTGGTGGTGTCATTCTCCCTGAAAACATAATGAAAGGATGCCTTCCTTCCTCATGTTTTGTTATGCTACACATTATTTAATACTGATATTAAAAATAACCTTCTTCCAATCTTCTTTACTCACGTCAGAGAGAATTTACCACAGAGCAAGCAGACAAAAGAAGGTCACTGCAGCAACTAAGCTCCTGAGGTAGGATTACATTTTGTGGAAAGCATGGGATAGTCACCCTGTGCTGAGGGGGCTTCTGCTTGTCAGAGAGCCACAAATAGAGATGAAAACCGATCTTTTTTCTTTCCTGACAAGTGATTATCCAGATCAATGACACTGCTTCTGTGATAGCGTTCATGTATGTACTTGGTTTGGCTGATCAAATATTTTTGTAGTGTTCTGTTTTTACTGATGTAAGATACTTTTATTGGATTCATAGTTTGTGTAAACTGTGTATTACAGCCTCTCTTGTCTCTGCCCAAGAAGTCTGCCTCAGGTCCTGGCTTTCAGAAGAAACTTATAAATGCATTCATTAAAAAACCTGAAATAAGCCACAAGACAGAAGAAGAATCTGTAAATTCTCACCTCCAGGTGTCCATGATAGTAGCCTGAGGTGAGGCCACTGTCCAGGCTTGTGCTGTCTCACATACATCTGCTGGCCTCTTGCATCATCTGCACAGGTGACTTTGTTAGCCAGGACTCAATTTTGTGGCTGTGCCTGTGGGACCCAGCCCAGTTGAAATCTGTATTTCCCCCACAAGATCTCAGTATATCACAAGAAAGAGCTGTACTGGTCACGAGCAAAGAATTACCAGTATTGAGAACAGACAGCCCCATGTCCCATGGCAGTACCTCAGTTTCTGAAGGGGAAGGCACTGTTTGCTAAACAGGAGCACCCTTATTTAAAGTCTCTTTCTCTATCAGGTGAAATCACAAATGTGCAGGAGGTTTTCAGGACTTCATCTGAAAGTATTTATTGCCTTCTAACAAACTGAAATGCCCTTGCTGATATGGCCATGTCCTCTTTCAGAAAACTCTTTACACACAGTTTTCCACAAAAAGAACCTTGGAGCTGCTAACCAGGACCTTTTTGTCACCTGAGAAGTGTAAGGTGCTGGAGCTGGAACCAAAATCTGGAGTGGTAGTTGGCCATTGCACCCCAACCTGTTACCAAACAGCATCAGAACCAAGTCAGGAACTTGAAAGGAATGTGGAAATGCAGAGGAGAAGAGCATGGAATGAAGCTGCAGAAAATCTTGACTTGCTGAAGCCAAGGACATTTAGATTTTCTTTTGGGTTACTAATTTTGTTCTAGTGTCAAAAAGACATGTGTCTTTCCCATTTTTATTTCAAGCATTCCTGACTTTGTAGTTTATCAGGATGCCAAGAGTCAAAGCTTGCAAGCAGAAATAAAATACAGAAATGATGGAAAAACAGAATGAGTCTATGTGTGGGGCGGGGAGCTCATAAAAGAAGATACAAGCTCCAAGTACATGCATCATGTAATCCCTGTCATTTTTTATCTTTGTTTAGCTGTGAAATCTGTTATAGCAACTACTACTGGTTTGTTTCCTCATAAGAAAAACAACACATATAATTTTTAAGTTGCCTGACAAGTTGACATGCAGATTTATCACAGTCACAAGAAAGGGGCACAACAGAGTGTAATGGCAAGACGTGTAGCTGACAAAACATCAAGTCTCTGAAGGCATCCTAAAGTGATATAAATCTTCCATTCAAATGAAGGCAATCCTTACTGAAATCATATCCTAAACTGGCATGAATCAAAGGTCTACAGTGAAATGTCACATTGCTTTCTAAGCTTGAGAATTAATGTGAGTAACATTGTCCATTTCATTTTTTTATTTTTCCTTGGGAGTAAGAAATGACGCAAATACATGTCAGAATATAGCACACAGCAATTGTACTGTTTCCCACAATTTTTTATGGATTCCAATAATTCTTGCAAACTGTACATGCTTTGTGTTTAATACAGCAACATGTTCCTCCAGCTTGCTCTAACTCCAGTTCTGCACTCTCACAGAGCCTGCAGAGTCTGGGTGAGCCTGGCTCCAGCCTCGCAGAGTTCACAGCTTGGAGTTCGGGTTGTGAACTCATCCAGCCTGTAATCCTTTAAGCCTCACATCCCACAGAAGAATTAAGGATGAGGAAGGCTGCAGCTGTGGATGTTAGAGGCAGGAGAAAGGGTGATGATGGGGAGTGAGCAGGAGGAGGGCATGGGCTATGCAGGTAGCTGGTGAGTGCTGCTGGGCAGCATTTGCTAATTGGGAGGGCTGGCAGAACGCAAAGGGCTAAGGCAGGCCTGAAGGGAAGGGTGGTACTGAGTGGCAGGAGGGAGGGCAGGGCACACAGTGGCAGAGGACAGGGGAGGACTCGGGGGTTGTACCCACAGAAAGCAGAGCAAAGTGGGCAGGCATCGGGCTGAAGGGTGGGGCTGGCAAGGGGGATGGGTACACTGGTTCGATTTTGGGATGCTGGCAGAATGCTGGATGCTGTCACTCTGGCATGTTCTTGGCAATGGGTGTATGTAAATCACTTTTCTCCACAGCCCTGGTGCAGGGAAGGAATGCTGCTCCTCTCCCACACTTCTATGCATCCTTCTCTTCCTAAATAAACATCCAGAGGAAGACTAAACACAGGTATTCTACCTTGTCCTTTTTCTTTTTAGGAGGTAGAAAGTTTGGAGTTATGATTTTAAGTCTCTTCAGGGAATACTATACCTAGCTTGACTCCAACTAATGAAAAGGCTATTTATCTAATAGACCTTTAATCACAATCTCTACTTAAAAATCAATTACATGATACAACCATTATAGTTAAGCTCTAAATCTCATGTATCTTCCTGTTATCTGAGGATTTTCCTCTGAGATAACAGAGATGATTGATATGCAGCCAGATTTTCAAATGCTCACCACAGAGTATGGGTCAGGTTTTTTCATCCAGCTGTTCCTGTTTTGGAGGCTTATACAGCAGGTTTTTGGAGGCCTTATCACCTACTGTGCTGTGGTTTGAAAGACTGCTTCCTCATTTATGTGAGCAATAAGGGTTCAGCTGTCTTGGGAACCTGACCACAGCTCTGAGTGCTGACATCATTTAAAAGTTCTGGCCATAAAGAACAGAGCTGGAAGGCATCCCGATTAAATTTATCCCAATCGCCCTAATAAGGCACAAAGGACCAGAGATAGAAGATGATGCACTCCCTGAAGGACAAGTTTTCTTGGTGCTCTCTGAGCTTGCTGAGACCCCACACTGTTTCACACACCGTGCCTCTGCAGTGTGACTGTTCCCCAAGCGGGCAAACCACGGAGCAGCACATCCTTCGCCGCGCCCACGAGCGTGCAGCCAAGCGAGCCCAGGCACAGCTGTGCTTTGGAGGGCAGGGACACAAAGGGAAAGGGATGCAAACCGGGGCACTGTTTCCCACTTTACAGCTGTCTGCCCCTACCTGACGTGCAGCTAGCAGAGAAGAAACATCAAGGAAAGGTCACCAGCTGCTCAGAGCAGTTTCAGGTCAGACACTTGCTCGGGATTGCCAGCAATGTAACGGGAGGCAGCTGAAGAGGTCATGCTTCCATTTACCATCTCACAGTGACAAGCTCTGACATCCTAACTAGGTGCTACTCAGACAACATTTTCAGTACCCAATACGATATGGATTATCTTAACTCAGTCACTTCCAGACAACTTAGCCAAGTGCTTTATTTCTGGCTAGATCCCAATAGTACAGAGAAACACAGATGTGACTGGAAATCTTTCTTATATTGATAGCAGCATCCATGAAAATAAACAGGAGATCTGTCATACATGGACAATATTAATCATAAAATAAGTTTTGGATTAGTCTACTGAAGAAATGCCTCCATTAGTAGTGTTGGTCTTGATTCAGGTTCAATTTTTCTTTGAAAGCTATTATCTTTTTCTTTTAACTCTAGTTTCATGTCCTTGTTTATGCAAACTACAGACATTTCTCATCCAGAAGTACTGTGGAAGTCTATCATAAATGGTAGAAAACCTATAACTTGTATAAATTAGTAACCCAAGAGAAAATCTAAATGTCTTTGGCTGCAGCAGGTCAAGATTTTCTGCAGCTTCATTCCACAGTCTTCTCCTCTGCATTCCCACATTCTCTTTGCATCCCTACAGCCTATTCCATCCTTGCAGATATCCATCACTGTAGCCATATGCCTTCACTCTGCATTTTAAAATCAGTCAGTGAGTCACTGAGGTCAATAGGAGTTGGCCTTTCTGGTTTAACCCCGCATGGAAGCAAGGGAATCAAACTCACCACATTGTCTCATTAACAGTGTTGGGCACTCACAACCCATTATCTGGAAGGAATATTCTCTTGTATTTAGAACAAGTTTCATCCACAGCTTAAGACAGGAACTGTAATTCCGCTTGTCAGACTATCTGACTAATTTAGCACATTTGTCCATCTGTCAAGGTATTCTGTTTCCCCAAGGCTACTGTGTTTTTCCTCTCTGACACATGGCTTAGGGTACCTATGACAACTACAACAGGAACATGGACAAGAGCCTTTCTCTGAGCTCTGTAACACTCCATTTTGTGTTGTGCCTTTACATGTCCTCCTGCTGAACAAGCCAAGCTTAGCTCTGGTCAGGGTAATTGTTCTATGTGCAGCCAGTGTAGCCACTTGTTCTTTGATGTACTTTGCTGACAAATGCCCTGAGCTGAAATACAGGTAGACTTCAGCAACACTGAATAGCACCTGTGGGAAAACTGTTCAGTGTTTGGCCACACTTACACTAGCAATGCAGAGTGGTGCCATAGCTGTAGCCTTGATTTGTTTCTGCCTGCAAAAAGGAGACTAACTGCCTTCTCCATCAGGTTTTTTACAGATTTCCAGGGAACCAGCATAACCCTGTATGTCCAGCAAAAATCTTGCTTTGTCTTGCAGTGCATTTGTGATGCTGAATGAGGGTGTAGTAACAGAGATAAGAATCACGTTCGTATTTTAATACTGCAATAGAGGAACAACATTAATACACCAAAGTTGCAAATAAAAATAAAAAGCACAAAAAAATCTGCCCAAGGAAGAAGGATAGCACAGCGCATGTTAATGTATTGCAAAGTGTAAGAAAAACATTTCTCATTTTACCAGTAAATCACTGGCCTTCGGGAACAGAGAACACTTAGGAACATAGATAACAGCCCTAAAGGAAATGCTAAACCCATCAGGAAATAAGGACATCCCTCGAGAGGAGCAGAACAAGATTTCTTCTTTTCAAAAGCTAATGAGGTAAGTCGTCTTGATGGCAAAAGCAAACCCGCCTGACCTCGAGCCAACGCGCAGAGGAAATCGCCAAGGGGCGATGCCATGGCTGGGACGGCGAGGCGGGATGTGCCCGGCGGAGCGCGGCCACGGCTCCCGGCGTGGCGGAGCACCTTGCCGGCCGGGGCAGGGGGAGCCTGCCCGGCACGCAACAGGTCGCCGACCGCCGCGCACTCGCAGCGCTGCGGGTGCAGCCCGACCCGCTCGGCCGCGTTAAACCGGCCGCGACACGGAGCCGCTCCCAGCTCCGGCTCCGCTCGCCCAGCACATCCCGCCGGGGTTAAACCCCTCACGCTCCTCCTCTTCCTCCCCCCTCCATCCCGGCCTGTCGGGCTGGTCCTGCAGCCCCGGCCCGGGGCAGAGCCCGCCCTCCATAATCCATGCGCGGGCGGCACCGCCACCACCGCCACGGCTGCCGCGGCGCTCTGAGGCGGAGCGGAGCGGGCTGTGCTGTGCTGGCCGTGCCCCGCCGCCTCCGGCTGGCTGGCCCCGCTCGACCGGTGAGTGCTGCGGGCGGGGCGGGACGTGAGGAGGGGTCCCGGGGCAGCTCCGCTGGGGCCGTGGGGGGCAGCAGGCGGGGATGGGGCTCCTTCGCCTTCTCCCGCTGCGGGCGGGAAGTCCTGGCCGGGAGAGCGCGGCCCCTTCCCTGGCGGGAGGAGAGCGTCGGCGGGCGGGGGAAGCTCCGTGGGAAGCCGGGTGAGGGGGGACGAGTGGCCGTCCAGGGAGGCGGGTGCCAGAGGGAATGGGGGTTCCCGCGGGAAGGGATCCCGGGCGCTCAGCAGGGGCTGGGAGAGAGACCTGTGGGAGCGGCGGGATGGAGGCGCCCTGAGAGCGCGGGGTGAGGCGGGAGCAGAGGGGCGGCCGGCGGGCAGGTCAGTGCTGAGAGGGGCCGGGGAGCGGGATGGCGGGAGGGATGGGTTTGGCTGNGAGCCGTCTCGGGGAGGCGGACGGGGCTGTGCTGTCCTCGAAATCGGTTCTTCAGGGGCGGGGGGGCAGGGAGGCGACCCCCAGCCTGGGCTCTGCGGTGGATGTGAGCGCGGAGAGGGCCCGTGCGCT
>VZRX01018122.1:62274-135647 GCA_013398075.1 Notiomystis cincta | reverse complement strand
CCGCCTCGGAGGAGTTCCCTGAGGCGGTGCTGCCGCTGGCTGCTCGCTGTGCACCTGGGCACATCGCGCCTCCCCACCCCGGCTGGCCGAACGTTTTCCTCAGCAGAGGTGAGCTCTGCAGTCAGCCGGGAACCTCATCCGAGAGCTGGGTAGAAGGGGCAGTTGTGGTAGTAAACGTGGGCTGTGTCCTCTGCACACACATGCAGAGGAGCCGCTGAAGAAACTACCACATCGGTCGGTGTTCCAGCAGAGGCAGAGCTGCGGTACCCGCGCTCCTCTGCAGTTTGCAGATAAGGACTAGGCAGCGTGTTCGAGCAAGAGGTCTCTACAGTTTCAGTCATTACGAGGGTGAAGGAAGGGCTTGTCTCAGCTGCTGGTGGGAAACATGTACGTCGTGTTGCGGTATCTTGGAGCTGGGACATGTACACAGCGCTCATCAGTTCTCATTTGCCAAAACCTGGCTGTTTATGGGCTGGACTTACTGTGTTTTAAAATCGTCTATGTGATGCTGGAAAGTAATTTCCAAGGAATGCTTTATGAATACTGGGGTAAATGCACCACTTAAAATCAAGTTAAATAAATTACTTGGTGAAAATGTACTTTAAATATTTAGGCAGTCAGCGGAAAATCATACCTGCTTATGGTTGGGGGAAGGTATCTCACCTGGAATTTTTGCAGGTGTGCTTCTGCTTGCAAATGGGTATGACTTGTAAAACAGAAGGATTTTTTGATGTTGTTTTTTTAGTTTATTAATTTTTAAATTAATAAGAAGCTGCTCAAAGCAAACTGGATTCTGAATATTCAATTCTTCTTGACCTCAGTGCTTACTCGTTTTGAACATATAGCATAAAGTCAGATGGGTACCGAGGTTGCCTTGTGTGAAAGATGCTATTTTTTAGTTTTCCTCAGTGCTGCCAAGCTCTGTTCTGCAGTCCCTAGTGCTTATTAGGTTTATTTGCTTCTTAATCCTCCTATGGCAACAGGTTGTAACTGCTGGTAGGTCTAGGGCAGAAAACTCTACCTTTTTAACCTGCTGGCGTCTAACTTGGGTCTGAATCTGTGTTGAGTCTCTTGAATGGGAAGGTGGTGTGGGTTTGGTTTTTTGTACACATACTTAGGAGTTTCAGTCTGCCTGTAACTATGTATTTTGTGGCTCCTTTAATTTCACTTCTGGTGGTTGCTAGTACTGGTGCAAGGGGATTATGGACTTGGATTTTCAAATGTGTGATTGAAAAAATGTGATAGATGTACTCAGAGCCTTTGTGTGGGCTTCCTATGGTAGCTGCATCTACCACCCTCCCAGCCCATCCTGGTTCGGTGCCAGCAGACTCCCCCACTGAGCCTTAGCAGTCTAGCCCCCTGGCTGATTGAATTTCAGTTCACGGGGTTAATCACGGTTGCATGGCTGCACCGCAGTGTTGTATTTGCATGGATTGCAGTGTTAAACAGTAGGAGGCCAGTCCCATTGGAACAAAGAGCTGGACATCCTGCTGCCTCGGAGCTCTGGTATTCAGAGTTTGATGTGTCATGGAAGCAGTTGCTGAACTAAAGCATCTAGCTCTGTCTCCTCTTCCCTTGCTACACTTAAAGCAGAGGTTGGTTTTGGAAAATATTTTTAATAACAGACAGGATAGGATAGATCTGAGATGATAAAGCTGCTGCATATTTGGGTGATGTTCTCCACAGGTAGTGTTTAAAACACCAGGAGTTATGCTTAGTGACTTGTATGTATAGAATATTAGTGTCAGCCACAGAATAAAATGCAAAAGCTTGAGTCTTTTACAAATGGACATTTGCAAACCACACACATATAATTATGAAAGTCTTTAATTTATTTTAACTTGTTAAGTACTTCACAGGGTGTGTAGTAATGAAATGGGTAGCTGATTTGATAATTACTGTAAGCATTTCAAAGTTTCACACAGCTTCTTTTCATTCACTGTTTACTTGAACTTGGGGAGAGTTGTACTGGCAGTTCCTGTAACTCATTGACTGCAGTGGTGCCACACTGTGTCTGAGGAAATGAGATGCCCACATGCTGCAGTGAAGATTAGCATAAACTGCTATTCAGTTCTCTTTATTTGTGTCACTCCTGGGTATGTCATTCTTGAAGTTCTCAGAATTACAGATTTCAGGGATAGATTTTTCCTCTTTAATGCTGTTTGTCTAGCATATTTAACTACTAATAAGCTTCCAGCTAAGTTTCTTTTAGAGATCAAGAAAAGGAGAACTGCTGGGAGCTTTTTACATCTGAGTTATTTTTAGGTAGGTTGAATACATATTAGACACTCAGAGGCATCTTAAGTTATAGGTTTAATAGTGTTATTTCAAGTTCCTGATTATTATTATTAATGTAACCTTGAAAATAGAGTAAAACTATTAGTGGTTTATGTAGTATAGAGAAGAACTGGTATCAGTTGGGAGGAATTGCCCAGTAAGATTGTATATACCATGTTTACTGTGGTATATTTGCCAGCAAAGGGAGAGGAAGACAGTATGGTCATAATTGTACAGGTTTGCTGATTTGCAGGAAACTCACCTGAATTTTATAAAAGCTTCACTGAAATATGTAGAATTGGAGACTTAAGTTTCTCCACTTAGTAGAATATTGTTAGTTTTTGCAGTACAGGGAGTGTTCTTGCAATTTCAGTAGTGTCCTTGTCTTAAAAGTGCCCACTTTATCTTGGTTAATACATGACTACTTACATCTAGAAGGTGTGGTAATTGTTGTCCTGTGCTGGGAGACAATTTTAACTGTTTTATTTGCCTGTTTGTGCAATTAGATAGACTTTAAATTGTCTTTAATCTAAAATGTTACAAAAAGAAGTTGTGTGTACTTTATCTTCTTCTGCTCTCTCTCTAATAAAACAAAGCACACTACAGAGAGCTTTGCCTTAATTTGCCAGTTAAAGAAGTCATCATCTTCTCAATTTCATCTTTCTCAACCACACCTGACATTTCACTGAAATGGATGCTTTTGCATCTGTTCCCTCAACTTTTGGAATCAAGGAAATGTGTGAGCTTTTTCGCCTGACTCACTGAAGTGTTGCAACTGTACTTTACAAATCTCCAGAAAACTAAACCTGACTTAAAGTAACTGTTGAAATACCTTTTTAAGGAAAGAATTGAACTGTTGCCTTTGAGCCCCTAAAATCAAGAGCCAGACAAGGTTAAGAAGTGGTTGCCATTTAATAAAGGTCCCTCCAGGTGCACAGCACGCTGATGTGCATGCTAAAAATGTGTTGAAAATGCACATGTGATACAGGGCTTTTACACTTTTATAAGTTTAGCAAATTAGCATAATTGACAAGAATCCCCAATTAGAAGTACAGTTAATGAAGTCATTCCCCTCTTGGTTTGACCCCCTGTGAAGCCCCCCCCTCCTTGCTACTTGCTCTACCTTGTTTTGGTCTAAAACAGGAGAAAGTGCCTTGGGAAGGTGACTCAGCCTTGACTCCCAGAAGAAGCAAGATTAGAACAGACCTTCAGGAATTTGTCTAACAGGAAAAGTACTGGAGTTAGCTGGGAAACTATATATACTACAATAGTCCATGGAGCTATGGATATATATGAAGAATATGTGTAAAAGCAAAAATCATTTTGGCATCAGAACAGTCGTGTATCAAACTTGCACAATTTTCACTGTTCTGCTGTAAAGGCAGAATGATTTTTTTTTTTTCACCTAGTTGTGGTCTTGTGATATTGTGTCCTGTATTGTTTCTGGGAGATCTGATAATAAACTGCAGCCTAAGCAGTTTTCACTTTTTGACCATTTCTATGTTCAGCCTTAGAGCAAGATGTGCATATGATAAAAACTTGACTAAAAAGTATCTTTTAGGCTGAATCAAATTAGCCTCAGTAAAAAATGAAAGGAGGAAAATTAATATTTTGGATCTGAACTTTTTTTTCTTTCATTAATCTTTAACAGAACGTTCTTTTTCAGATAGGAAAATCCTCATGGTCTTATGTGTTCTAAACTACTGTGTGCTTGTGTTGAACATATTTCAGAGTGGTTGCTAACATCATCTGTTTGAATAAGGGTTGGATAATTGTGCTAATCAAAGCCTTATTACTGTTCATTCTTGGTTTGCACAAGCCATGAGGAGAAAAGATAGGTTTGAGTGTTCCCTCTTAACTAATTTGAACAGTGGAGAAACAAAACTGTCTCTAGGTATTTGATCTGATCTTGTATTCCTTTGTTCCATATTTTTCTTGATCTTGATCTATCCTTTGAGTGTAGCACAGTCAACTAAACGAGCTTGCAGTGTGATTTTGACTTCTTACAAAGTACTGGTTTTCAGAAAGATAGCTGATGTTTTACCAGAGGTTGTAAAGCATGGGAGAGATTTAAGTCTCACCTTACTACACGTTTTAAGTCTCTGTCTTCAGCATCTCTTTGACCTGGAAGTACCTTGGAAGTCAAACTATTGATGTAGCATTGGGCTGACTGAAGCCATGAGGTGTTTGTGTTATTTTGCTGTCCTTCTTGCTGCTGAATGAACACCAAGGTGGAGATTGACAGCATTTCTCTTGGGTAGTGCTGCTGAAAGGGGCAGCAGAGGCCCAGCGGTGCCTGGGGAGGGCAGCTGGTGCTGGGCGCTCCCAGCTGGAGGTGATGCCTTGTCGTGAGCAGGGTGTTCCCGCACGGCCCTGCCTGCGGCTCTCTGGGGGATCACAAAGGGTCCCAAAGAGAAGCCAGCCCGATGGGTGGGCAAGTCAGCACGGTGCTCACTGGCACACCCATCAAGTGTGTGCAGCTTCCAGAATCAGAGCAGGGCAGCAGTTTCTCTGTTGCCTTTTACTTGCTTGGTTTTGTTCTGTTTCCTCAGAGACTGCTGCTGCACGCCGAAGTGAAGGAGTCTTACCTGGCTTCTTGTAGATCAAGATGTGGTCACTTAATTTGTTGGAAACCCAGGGGTGTTTCTGTTTACATTTCTTAAATAATGGTAGATTAAGCTGCTGTGATTTTGTAGATTCAGAATGTTCTTAAACATGTGTACCCATCCAAAGTCATCTTAATGTCACTCAGCTTTAGCAAGCTGTAAATAAAAATCATTGACTTCTCGAATTCCTAAGGAGCCTAGAGATAGCTTGAATTAATAGAAAGTAATTGCTGACACCCATTGTCATCTGTCAAGAGGGTGATGTTTTGTTGGTTTTTTCGTTGTTGTTTTGTTTTGTTTTGATAACTTCTCAGTGATGTAAAATTCTTTCCTCAATCTTGGAAGACAGTTGAGAGCATCTAGGATTAAAGGTTTTGCTAAAAGTTGTAAATGAAAGAAATACAGGGTATGACGTGTAATAATTGTCATCAACTACAGAACCATCAGGTGGTAATTAAATGCATTGTGTAATTGTTGTGATGTGACATATTGTACTTAGTGAGAAGCTCAGTTCATACACTGCTCCTTTAGTTTTGTTTCCCTTGGAGCTGTACCAACGTTCTGCTTTGTTTTTGAAAACTCACTGACCTGGAACTGTGCATAATTGTTTTTTCCACCTCTTTCAAGTACAGCGAAGTAGTGTAACATATTATTTGCAAACCTCATTTTTTTTTCTTCCCTATCCTCTCTGGCTTACTTTTGCAGTTATGTTCAGGTTCCACAGAAGATTGCAGATTGTCTTGCACTTTGCTTGCACACACCTTAATGAGCTGTTTCTTCTTTTTGCCAGAGATGGTGCGCTGAGTCATTTCCACAAGAGGCTGCTGTACCACTCTGAAGTAAAAATACATTTAAGAATTGAAGGTGTGAGAGTGCCCCAGCATTCTCCTGGCTAGAAAGCTACCCCCAAGTGAATGTACTGAAGATCTCTAGACTTGGTTGGACAAATATCTCTACCTCCAGTTTTATGAATACTGCTCGCGATGGCTGTGGAACTCTGCTTGCTGCTGCTGCTGTTTTGTGGAAGTACTATTTCAGAAGTACAGCCTATATACAAACCACCTCCTGGAACTCTGGATTTTGGATTTGTACCAGCCAAGACGTATGATACAGGTGCATACCATGAACCTGGGGCAATAGGAATTTTGTTTAAAATAGTACATGCATTCCTGTACTTAGTGCAGCCAAATTCTTTTCCTCAAGGTAAGCAGATAAACTACTTTTGTTTTAATACAAATTTATTATGGATGTGTTCACCCTGTTGTAGATACCAAGGCCATAAAAAGGAAGTAAATTATGTGAAGGGCTTTTTAAGTAGCACGTGTTAAAGCTTGGAAATGTGTACAGTTCTGTAGAAAATAATATTTTTCTGCAAAGCATAATGGGGAGGAGGTTGTTAATGAAAATGAAATGTTGATGAAATTTCACAGAACTTTGCTTGCATATCTCAAAACTGTCTGATGCATGTGAGGCTTGTTTTCTTAACTGAAACAGCATGAGATAGAAGCAGAGGATAAGCTGCTTTGTATTTAGCATTAAATCCGTAAGAGCTCTCTGAGTTTTGCATATTGTGATAAACAGGTGGTTATAATGTAAGATTTAGCCCAGGAATTTTGAAATAAATTTAATTTGTTTTCATATATGTGCAACCATCAAGTTTTATGTAAGAGCAGTTCCATTACATAGCCATGTGTAGCTTCTTGTTCCTTTGAAAGCTGTCAGGTTAAGACTTGAAACTGCACTTGTTTTAATGAGACATTTTTTTCCATTCATTTCCTGCTAAACTGTCCCTTCTAAAGGAAAACTTATGATGTTAAAGAAGTGTGTGCAACCTTATTGAGGTTGCATTGATTAAAAGCTGCTTTTGAAAATTGTGTTTTTGTGGATGTGGTAGTTTTATCAACTTAACTTTTCAACACGCTTTTTGTTTCATTTAGCACTTAAAAGTGCTAATGTGATTGTATAATATTGGCACTTAAAATTATATCAAGGTGAACCTTTAAATCTAAGAATGGCTTTGGTTTGTAATTGATTCTTTTTGGTGGTTTAGCTGCAACTGTATATAAAATGTTTATAGTAATTCGTAATACAATTTTCAATTTATACATTTAAACTTTTAGTAATATAAAGCCTTAAATTCTTTAGTCTGATTGGTCACATACGTGTATGATATCCATGAATTACTGTTTGCTTGGATTTTTGACATTTCTTCATGCATCTCTGACATAACTGTAGAAGAATGAGCTCAGCTGAACTTGAATAAATGAATTCTGTTTAGACATGTGCTCATAGTCCCAGAGGTTAACCCACAGAATAATATCCTGGCCTGTTTTCCTGCAGGATGTGTCTTTCCAGCAGGTTTTACATGAGGTGTAATGAGGGCAGTTGCTTGAAGGTGACAGTAATCTCACCTTTGGGAGGCACAGTTTCCAGATACTTGTGCTTCTTTTCCTCTTTCCTTCTGTTAAATGTGCAGGTGAACTATTTGTGTCTCTGTGAGACCTGATGGTGAGGATTGCCATCTGCATTCAGCTCCTAGAAACAGGCCTCCACTCTGCCTAAAGCCCTGCTTGAATATTTTGTTCTCTTGTGGAAACTGGATTTCATGGAGAGGTTTACTGTGTTTTTACACTACCAAGAATTTGGTCTGTAATGTATGTCAAAATTAATATCCTGTGTCCTAAGCATGAGAATAATCAGTTAGTATAGACTGTGGTCAAGGTTATTGTCCCATGGGACTGCTTGTAAGAAGTTCTGCATCAAGTAGGTATTGTCAACTGCAGCATTAAAGAAGTAAATAATTTGTTCTTAGGTTTGAACATCTCATTCTTCTCCTTACTTCCTTGAAAATACTTTTTGCCAAATCAGTTATTTTCAGAACTTTGGCTTTGTTATTTGCATTAAGTGAAGTCATGTTCCCATGGCCCCACGTACTTCACTGCAAAACACAGATTTGACGGATCATGTCGGTTTAAGTCATGCCATTTAATTGGCTAATCCCCATAATCTCTTTTGCCATATGCTGTTCTATTTTCACATTCAATGTATTAATGGCATAGTTACATATTTAAAATGGTTGTTTTGTTTGGTTTGGTTTTTTTTTAATTCCAGCTTGAAATAGAGTTAATTCTGATTCAGAGATGAAAATAAACATAATGACAAATGGGCACAGAAAGCAAGCCTTTTGATGTTTCTATTTCAAACTTCATTGTTCTGATGGAACTGATGCTTCAGAAGAGTTAGCCCCAGGGTGATGCCCCAGTGTATTGCCTATAACCACAAGGTAGAGAAGTATCATTTGTATGCAAGCCTTGGCAGCAATTACTTAGGCCTTTGACCTTAGTAGTTTTATATTTTTTCCTAATACTTGGAAGTACTCGGTGTTCAATTTTCCAATCTTTAGTACTCTTAGCTGCAAGGAAAAGAAGTAGTAGGATTGTCTAATGGCATGTGGATACTCCTGCCTTTGCAGGTCATCTTGCAGTGGTGCTCTGATGGGGCTGAATATGTTATACTCCTTCAGTCCAAAGTGTGCCTTTTAGGAAGAAAGCCAGTATGAGCTTTATACTGCTGCCATAAACCAAGATACAAAGTATGTGAGAGTCTTTGGGAAGTATTCTTAATTGCATGCTGTAAAGCCTCAGCAGTTGAAAAGGATCAGTTAAAGAAAAAAATATTTTGTGAGATGATTTTCTTTTAGTTACATCTAGATAGGTAATTATTTATTCCCTTCTAAATTTGTTCATGTCATCATGTTTGTGGAAGTATAACTTTAATCTAAGTTTAGATTTAATAAGTAAGTTATTAATTGGATTAAATACAGTTCTCTTATAAAGTACAGTAACAGAACAAGGGCAAGGAACTGTAATGCCTTAAGTTTTTTTGGAGTGCTGAATCTTTAAGACCAGTATGGTGCTCTTCAGATATGGCAAGAAACTAGCTCAAAAGACATGAATTAGGATATCTGATTGCAGTGCTTCAGTGAGTCTAAATAGATTCTGCTTTCAACTCCACCAGTCAAATATTTTTGTACTCATTACCAAATTATGTACTGATGTAAATGGGAATGAGTTTACTTGAGTGTAAACTGTTACTCAGGGAAGCAGCCTCCAATTTGAGTTAATGATACACTGGAAAGACTGGTCCCTGGTTTGCTACCTGAGGCTCAGTAGGTCACTTTAATCTCAGTGTGCCTTTGTTCCTCCATGTAATGATTGTGCTGCTACTCCTTTTGTTGAGGACTGTTTAGCATAGAGGCATCATTTTCTTTCTTATTAAGAACACCACTTATAATAAAGAGATGATAATAGAAAAATTACAAGTTAATTCTGTCAGCTAAGAAAGAGGACAAATAATCAGTTTTTCTTATATAGAAATTTGCATAAACTGCAGCATTGATTTATTGATAAAGTTGTCACATCGTGGTGAGATGGTGTTTGTTACCTCTTGTATTGGCAACCTTCAGATATGAACTTGGTGTGGACAGGGCATGGTCAGGATGATGCTGTGGCTGCTGTGAATTATCATAGTTTTGTCTTTGTTCCCATGGAAACAGTTGTTAGTTGCAGTAAGAGAACGTTAATCTGAGATTCCAGTTGCCAGCAGGATGTGCCCAACAAATCTTCGGCTTCACAACTTGTGTCTTGTAAGAAAAAATATGAAGCGTTCAGAAAGGAAAGAAGCTGGGAATAAAGCTCCTGCTCCTATTTTTAGGTGAAATAAGACAAAAATTTACAAGCCTGTTTACCTTGTCCTGCTGTAGCTGAACCTACTGCGGAACAATTGTACCAGTGAAGTTACAACTGTTTTGCTCCAGCTTCTGGACTTTTAGTCTAGATAAGCATTTCTGCTGAAGCAGGAGTACAAATTTAACATAGAAATCAACTGTTGAATGCAGGTACTCTCAGGGCAAAAGACAGTATGAAGAGTTAAATGTACTGTTTGCTGTGGGGAACATGAAGAAGCTGATTTTTAGACCTGGACTACACCTTTCAGTTTTTTCTGACTGTGGAATCTTGCTTGCTGAACAGTTTAATTAGACTGAGGATCAGCAGTTGAATAATGTCGAGTCCTGTGTCTGATGCCTTTTGGTTTTTTTCTCCTCATCTAGTCAGCCTTTAAAGCAGCTGCAGACTGTGAAATTCAGCAAGTTAGTCTTGTGTTATCTCATGAGTGTATTCAGCAATTAAATTATTTCCAGATATTTTAAAGAAGAAACTTATAACTTGATGTGAAAATAAACTGTATCTGTAGCTAGTGTAGCTGTAATAGAAAAACCCTATTGTTTTGGGCAGGTTTGATGAGCTCCTATGATACTGACATTTTTAATCTATTCACTGTGTTGAGTGTGAGGTTCTAAAGCAAGTCATCAAAACACTTTATCAGCCCCTCACTTAAACTCAGTAAGGCAGAATTATTTTGTGTGTGTGTGTCTCAAACTAGCTTCTCTGCCTTTTATAACTAATTCTTCAGTGCCCATTTTTACTTTAATTTTGCTTCTTGTTAGTATTAAGTCTTCCACAGCTCCCCTACAAAAACAAATGCATGTATCTGGATGCTGGAACTAAGCTCAGTTATGTGTAGTTGGTAGTGCCATTTTATTTTCAAACTTAAGACTTTCTCAGGGATGTTGGGCACGTCTGCACGAGGTGAAAGGATTGTGCTCTGACTCTACAGGTGCTGCAGTCCAGCACTGTTACATTTTGCACAGGTGCCTGTAGCCATTATGACATTTCATAAAAACACAAATTAAGGATATCCTTTTTTCCAGCTGTGTGAAGTTTCAGTTTTAGTTTGAGTGTAGTATAATACTATTTTTAGCTAGTGTTTGATACTTACCCACCCTGTGCAGGTGGGTTAGTTTTCTCAAAGCTTTTATCCTGGAGGTGGAACTGGTGCAGGAACTGAGAAGAGGGGAGGAGCAATCTGCCTATTAGTAAGTTAGCTGTTAGATTGGCTTCTCAGATTGGCTCAGTTCTGTTGTCAGCTGGCAGTGGGGGCCTTCACTCCATCCCTCTGGTGTTTTTCCACAGCTGTGAGTAGAGCTGTGTGAATTTAGAATAGTGGCTTAAGTGTGTATATCAAAAATGCAGATGTGACAGGTGCAAAATGCAGTGACAGGTGTTACATACAGCAAGGAGTGGTGGTGGGGAACTGGGATAATAGTGCTCCTTTACCTGGAAATACAGTGTATACATTGAAAGAAATTTAGTGTATGTAATGTTGGAAATACTGGGGAAGATGGAGCAGCAGGAAGATAATTTAGCCTCTTCTTTTCTCTGCCCACTCATATACATTTAAGGAAATAGTGTTAAAAAAAACCACTGCTCATTTCATGTTGGGAAGTTAAGAGCTGCTCTGCTTGGTGACATATCCATGTAAACGAGGAACAGTCTGAGAACATTTCTGAAGCAGATTTAAGGCTGACTTTTTAATTTTCTTAGGCATCAGAAGAGTAATTCTTTTTCCCCTGACTTAAAATGGCAGACTAACAGATTGCTTGTCAAAAGGACTTTTTGTGGGCAGGGAGGAGACAGAGGTTTTAGGGAGGGGAGTTTATATAGATAATCTACTAGAGATTACCACAGAAAACTGCAGTTGCAAACGTTAAAGCTTCTCTGATGCCTTCCTGCCCACTTCTTTTGGATTATGTAAACAAGGAATCTCTTTTGCAGACAGGTATTTTATTGAAAATACGGAAGCAATTTTTTAGTCAGTGCAGCATAGTTGATCATCTGAAATTCTTGCTCTTTATGGCCATCTGGAATCCTTTCTGTACAGTATCCTCAGTGCTTGCCCTGATCTGGTATAATACTGCCTGCCAGCTGTGCCCAGGAGAAAAAACATGCTTTGACAGCAATTGGAAAACATCAATTCAACTTTATAATTTCAACACTGTTAGGACAGAAGGGAGAAACTAAAGAAAACAAACCTCAGGTAGAGTTTGAGGGCATTGGGTTACTTTCCATGGGGAGGGTACTTCATAGTGGCATTAGCACAGATGGCTGTGGTAATTCCTGCAGGGTACCTCAAACAGCCATGCCTCTTGGAGTTTAATCATAATCATAAATAAAATAGGCTTGCAGTTGTGCAGTATTCAGACAGCTCATATTTCCTCAGGCTAAACTGCCTTCTCCCCCTTCCAAATGAGACAGCTACATGCTTTCTGTCTGTGAAAACATCTCTGTTTGGGCATGTTCTGTGTGGAGTACTGAGGAACTCTGATATAGTACTGATGATAGTTACAGCATGGACAGTCCTTAAAACTGTCGTGACCCTGTTCTGTTTGTCTGTGGGCATTAGTGGGAGACACAAGGTATAATCAGAGAGCTGATCAGTAGCATTCCCTGCTTCAGTGCATAGGAGATAAGTTCTGGATGTAACTAAATCCAGGGGTGCGGACTACAAGGAAGGGAAGGGTGTGAGTACAGGATGGTATTGTGAGTGAATATGGCCTTCTTGTTTGTTTGTCATTCTAAGTAGAGTCTCAATTGGTGGGGTTTGCATATTTTTAAAGAAAAAAGCAAAGGTACCATGTTGTAGAAATGCATATATTTAGATAATTAACACTACTGTGTTTTCAGTACCACTAAAAGCATGATAGCTTGTTTGAGACTTGCAGAGCATACCTGCAGCATCTCCTACAGTGAGAAGTGGGACAGAAGAGGTTTTGAATCAGCCACATTGTCTGGTAAAATGCACTATGGATGAACCTCTTCAAAAGTTCCCAGCAACTGCAGAAATCTTTTGGGTTTTCAGGCAACTCTGCTGAGGCAGCATGGTTTTCCCAGCTTAGCAGTGGCTACTACTTTGCTGTCCATCCTGCTCCTTCATTTAATTTTTACAGACTTATTTATCACCTAGTGTTGAATGTCATTCTCATTTCTAACTTGTATCTCTGGAACCAATGGGGAGAGAGAGGAAGGGGAATATCACTGAACTTACTGGAATTATGTTTTCACAAGCTTCTAAGGGACTTCTCAGTTCTTTTATCATCTTGGCTGTTATGAAGCATTTTGAGTTAATCATGTGAAATACTGTACAGAGACTGCCTGTCATTGGAAAAGCAATCATTTGAGCCTCTCTTTTCTTTGTTATAGACCATCATAATAAGATAGCACAGCCTAGCCCTCTTATATTTGTCTGGTAATTTGCTTAGGTGGTTGTTCACAGAACAATAAACTCCTAAGTTTTGTTCAGTGATGGCTTTTTCTTGAATGATATCAGCTGAGGTAAGGACAGCTTGATAGATCTTTTCAACAAATCTTTCCACAGTCCTCCTGGTCAGTGTTTCATTGCATTGAAAATGGCAATCAGTATTTTTTCCTCTCCCTTTTTCTCACTACTGTTTTTGCTTCTCAAGATGGTCTGTGTAACTTTCAGATCTTAACCCAAGTGATGCCTTTTCCAAGTGAATACACAATATCCAAAAGTTGCTGGAGCAAAGTAAATGTGCAAATACAAATTTTAGTGGTTTTTGTAATCCTTTTAACAGTATTAAATTTTTACATACATGTGTCAAAGCTTTTGAGTATACTTCTTCCTTTTTCCAGAAGTGAGTTATCTTCATGTTAGAAGAGAAGCCAGGTGCCACAAATGTCAGCCAGTGTAGTTTAAGCTGACTAATCTATCAGTATATACATTTTAGTGTAAGCCTGCTAGTTATAAAAAAGCCCCACAAACTTACTTTGACATATTTTTCAATAAGTACCATAAATTTCTTCTCTAAAAACACTTGTGTGATTAAATTATGACTTGTATTGTATCGTAACATAGTCACAATCTTTCTTTTGGCAGAAAGGATACCAAATTATTTTGGTGAACTTCAAATGTGATTACAGTTGTGAATGTGAATATTGTTACTACTATTAAGTATTGCTTTGGCTTTTTAACTCAGCTGAAAGATGTCTGTACCTGTACTGAATAAATCCAAGCAGCAGGCCTAATTAGCTCTCTTCAGAGTGGCAGCCTTTACTTTTGCTTTGATTTTTGAGTGAAGTAGTGGTCTCTGTGGTACTTTGAACCAATATGTATGCCCCAGTTATCAAACATATGTGGAAAGTTGTGGCTCTTGCAAAAATGGGGAAGCAGAGAAAGGGAATTCTGAGGAGTCTCAGGGAAGATGCCAGAATGTCAGGCACTAATCTGGTCAGTGGGGCTCCAGCATGTCCTTCCCAATTAATTACCTGTGTTCATATTTCCAATAATCCAAGTTACGCAGGAGAGGATTTTCTGGGCTTTTCTCAGTTTACAGCAGCTCCTGAGGAGATAAAGAAGAGGAAAAATGTTGTTCATACAGTCTAAATATTTACTACTTCAATGGAAGTTACAAGTCCAGCGTGTCTACGCAGCCCGGCCTCTCGAGAAGTTGCCCAGCCTGTGCAGTGTGCTAAACCAGACAAACACACAGTGCGCCGAGTTAAGTCTTTGCCTGTAATCTGCTGTAAATCCTTACCAGATGGTGGCCTAGGGAGAACTTGAGGTAGCTACTGCAAACAAAGCAAGTGGCAAAAAATAGCTGTCACGGCACAAACAGTGTGCTACAGAAGTTTTGCTGCCTTCAGAAAATGAGAGAATGCAGTTTCTGTGTGGAACACTTCTTCAAAGCTTTCGGCTTCGTTTTGTGTCTGCGTGATGCATACAAATTCATTGCAACCTCCTAAGGAAGGATTTTTCTAAAGGCTTCTCTCTCTTTTTTCTTTTTCCAAAACTTCAGCAAGAACAGAACTTTCTTTGTAGCAAGGAACAACTAGAAAGCCCCTGCAAAGGTTGTTTTCAAAGGAGAAATCTTTCATTCTATGTGTCCTGTAACGGTTGATATTTTGGCTGTTTCTTTTTTCTTCAAACCTTTTCCTTGGCCAGGCTCTTTAACATTTGTGCATGTCAATGGAAAGCAGAATGTGCTTAAAGAGAAAATGTGACTGCACTAAAGAGTAACCTCAAGTTAATAACCTCAAGTTTGGAGCAGCTCTAAGGTGTGAAGATTTCCTGTGGAAGATTTAAATTACCTATTTGGTCTTCCCGAGAAATAACTGCCAGTTTTAGGAAATGGGGAACTTTTTTGTCTGCATGAACAAAGTTCATTGACTGTTACTCTTACCTGATCCACTGCTGTATAATTTATTTCTTCAGTAGACCAGTGTTATTTCCTGTCAGGAAGGGTGTTAAGTAAAGGAAGTCTCCTTAATTTCACATTTTAGTTACCTTGGAAACTGTTGCTGCCGTGCAATTCCTTGTCTTCAGCAGTTCCACCATGCTTAGTCTTACCTGTGCTCTGGCTAAAGCTCTCCCTGTTAGGCCCCTCCTACAGTTTCAATCCTGTTCGTAGCTGTTCATCTCTTCATTACCTACTTCATATTGCATCTCTCATGTTGTCCTGCACTGCATGCAGTATAAGCTAAGGTGCAATTCTAGGTGGTCTGGTAGCTTTCAATTATGAATAAAGTCCTTTCAGTTATGAATGAAGTGACATGCTTTATAAGTCTGCTGAGACCTTAAAAATGTATTTACTGTGTTATTGCTTGTGTCATATTGTGTGTGGTTGAATTTTGTGACAGCCAGAGTGCTGTGTGGTAACATGTAATTAGAGAAAGCAAAGTCAGAGAATGGGAATGGACAGTGATCATGCTGATGAGAGGAAACCTGCATGCTGAATGAACGCAGAAGAGGGTGACAAGACAAATTGCCATAGCAGATGAGAGGTTAAAATGCTTAAGCAATTTAGGATGTATTTGTTAGGGTTTGGCTCCCATTCAATCAAGTTGTTCTGGGCATTGTGTAATAACAGGTTCTAGGCTTTATTTTGCACATCAGTGGTGAAGTACACTTACTTGCTTGCCTTCTTCTCTTGTCCAAAAGGCATGGTGATTTTTGCTATTATTTCTTTAATGCGTGTGAATAGACAGGTGGTTGAACAGAGAATTTCTTTCCACCACCTCTGTAGTGGAAATGGGTGATCTTGTGTGTGGGCTGCTGAAGCAAGGGAAGATCAGTGTGGTGTTGAGGAGTTGTGCTCAAAGGGAAGAGGGCCAGAGCAGCCTCTCAAGAGGAACAGGAGGGTGGAAGCTGAATCAACCTGATGTTCCCAGTTAACTCAATGGAAAAAAAAAGTGAATTGTATAGAGAGAGACCTTGCCTAAAAAGAGGGGGCAGAAGTTATCTAAGGAGGCTTTCTTTTCTTAGCTAAGGACAAGGGCTATGTCCCTGAGTAAAATATTGTGAAGAGGGGAGTGAAGCTTTTAAATCTGAAATTGGAAAGGAATAGTCTAGATTATATGAGTGAATGAGTGGATTAAATCCCTTATCTGTGCACCAAAGTGATCTTTTATTGTATGGGAATTGGGAAGATCTCCTTGTCTATGAGACTGCCCACTTGTCCTACAGAGTGAGTTTTCTTCCTGCTCTGCACAGAAAGGACAGTGCACAGGGTGAGCAGCGTGTCAGGGCCTCCCTCTCTGCAGTCACCAACCATTCCTGATGGATTCTTCAGCCATCAGCATTCCTGAGCTCCCGCCTTGCTCTGCAGTGGAACCAGAGGGGAGTGATGCTGTGGGAGCAGGGGCAGCAAGAGTGAGCAGAGCCCTTGTGGAGGTAGGGACAGTAAAAGGGACCAAAGGTAACCCTGGGTTGCCTTAAGAGGGAGACCTCTTCAGTGGGAGCTGAATCTGACCACAGTAGAGGCTGTTGGCTTGAGGGTTTGGGGAAACAACCAAAGCCCCACTCAAATCAAAGCAAGTATTTTCAAATGTCAATAAACTGAAGTTGCCATAAAAGTTGCTTTAAGATACCTGGAAAGTTTTTGTTTCTGATAAGTCTGAAAGGCTTTCCTGGTTTTCTTGGCTTTGAAGGAGATATTCGTTAGTGTGACTCATAATTAGGAAAAAACCCCAAGTTTGAAGTAATTTTAATTCATTAATGTCAGACTAATTGACCTGTATTCAGAGAAGTTCTGAACTGTTCAGTGTGTATGTAGTCCATTGACTTTATTACAGATGAACAGGAATGGAGTGAAATAGTGTTTTCTACATGAGAATGAGATAGCAATAAAGTAGTTACTAATTGATCATTTGTATTATCTGTGTGATTCTCCCCTGTTGTTTGGAAAAAAATCTTCTTTTAGTGCGATATGAATACTTCAGTCATGGTTCTTATTGGCTTGTTTGAAGACCTTTTAGAATAGAAGGCTAATATATTATATTATGCATAAAAGGACATTAATTTCCGGCATCATTTGATTAATGCTGGAGTTGCAATACAGCTAAACTGGCTCAATGGAATTTTTTGAGTGAAGTGGAAGCATAACATTCCCAAGGGTTCTATTCCAACTATTTTCCTGTCACCTAGATTTGAAGAGCTTCCTTGGCAGAAGAATTTGTAATTAATTTATGTTGGTACTTAATAGCCAGACAGCTTATTTTTAAATCTCTATTATTTTTGCTATCCCTTTCTGTGGAGCAGTTATAAGTTATAAGAAGCACACTTAGTGATAACCTCATTTTCTTGCCAGAATAATGAGATACTGAGTTTATATACACAGTACTCTTGCAATGCAGGAGTTAGTGATTACGTTTTTTCAACTGGAGATCCTCAGAGGTACTTAATATTTCTTCACAAATTGTATTGGTAAATTAAGAGTTCATCTGGCTAGTTAGATTTACTAGGGCAGATGGCATTTTGCATGTGTGATGAGAGCAGGAAGGAGTCAGCAAAGCAATAATGTAATTAGCTGTGTAAATGAGCCTCACAAGGTAAATCTCTTTAACCCCAATGATAAAATGTGTTCTGTGCTAAAGCCATGGATTACTGCTCCTATGAAACAATGTGTGCAGCTGGTCAAGCCAAGATTTCAGAAGTAATCCAGTTAATTTGAAAATAAAGGACACCACTTTTTATCACACCTTCCTAACACTTTTATATTTTGAACAGAAATCGACCTCAAGATGGTACTTTGCCAATAATGCAAGAGAGAGTTGTGTGGAGTTACCTGAGTTCAGTTGTTCATAAAAGCTTATTCGAATGCTGGAGATGAGATGTTCTACCTGGGGAGGAAAGATGCTTAATAAAAGCAGGCCAAAATCCCAGGCTGAAAAAAATGGGAGCTGAGCTGTATTTTCCTTGTGCTACAGTGAGCAGTGTAGCCATATGTAGCTCCTGTTTACACAGTACCTGGCACAGGATGTTCCCCCGTTTAACCCTTAAGCTCTGCAGTAGTAACTGTGATTATCATCAATGTGCAATAAAACCTATAGAATCACAATGGTTTGAGTTGCAGGGGACCTTTAAAGATCATCTGAGCAGGGAGGATTTTGGTGCTGTGAGTTCACCAAGGCCTGTTTGTGCCTACAGACATGTGAGTATCTGCAGGTAATCTCACAGATTCAGTTCTGGCCAAAAATAGGTTTTTTATGGGAATTTATACAACTTCCACATTTCATTTGAAATCAATCAACTGGGGACATGTCTAATCATGTTTATTGAAAGCTATTGAAATAATAAATTCATGGTAAAGACTGGTCAATCACTGTGTAGCTGCCTGGTTAGAAAAACACCCTGAAGCATCATGTTACTTCTGAAAAATCATTGCAGAGTAATCTAAGTAGTGAATCTTTATTCAGCAGGGCAGTCTCACATTCTGTCAAATTAAGGGGAAACACCAGGCTGTTTAGCAGCCCTTGTGTTGTGCATGAAGCTTGTCTTGTTCTTACTACTAAACTTACTCAACCCATGTGGGAACCTTTTGTACAAGTTTCAGGCTTTCTTGTTTATTATTAAACCTAAAGGTGTTTTACTTTCTCATGAACAAGCTTTAGAGTCTCTAAATTTAAAAAAAGGCACAAAGTGCTATTTCCTGCATAAGTTTGTCATAGTGTATTCAGGTTGACTTCTGTCATCTTTTTTACTCACAGGCTATAAAATATGGTTACAGAATAAATAAAACTGTGAATCAAGAACACTCTGAGCAATTAAGGCATATCACAAGGAATCAGAGCAAGTTTTGTGTGGTTTTGGTTTGATTTTTTTAAGTATTGTCTCCTCTGCTTGGAGATACTCAAAACCTGACCAGACATGGCCTTGGGTAACCTGTGGGGGAAATCACTCTGGCCTGAGCTGGAGGGAGGTTGGACTGGATGATCTCAAGGGGTCCCTTCTGGTCTCAGCTATGCTGTTTCTCTTGAGTAGTTATTTTCATATGCATAATGTATGCCTCAGAGGTCCATAAATGTGGGTGGGTGGGTGTTTATACAAGTACATAAAACTTAATGTAGCATGTTTGAGGTATTTTTAATGTTTAACTTATTATGGGGACAGACACTCAACTAGGAGAATGGGTAAATGCCTTCAGTTTCTAATTAACAGGAAAAGCTAATGCTTTTAAGATTTTCTTGTACCAGTTCTCAATAGTAGCAAATGTATCAGAGGACTTTTTTGTCAATAATAAAATCAGATGCTGCCTGGGATGCAGGGAGGACTCTGCTGGTCCCAGAGTGCAAGTTGCAGCAGTGGGTCAGTTGTGTGTTGCCCATACAGTGGTGTGTGCCTTTTCTTTCATCAGTCTCATGACTCCCAAGATGCAGAGTGTGAAAGGAATTGCAGGGATCATAACTCTTTTGTGCTTCCCAGGTGCTTATTCTACATATGTTTTGGGTTTATTTATCTTATTGTGGGATTCAGCCTTATCTTGTACTTTATGTATGATCTTTCCAAAATGAAGTTGCCTCAGCACAGAGTCCTTGCTTAGTTACTACAGGCACCCTCTGTACTCCCCATCCAAGGAATGATTTGTGGCTTGGCACTTCAGTGATACATTAGCAGATTTTTAATTTTTAATTTTCAGTCTTGCTGGCTGCAGCTCCCTTGCAGGGACTACCTGCCTTAAACCAGCAGTTGGTGCTTTGCAGCTCTGTGTTTTCTTTCTTTGGACACAGTTTTCTGTGAGGAACTCTTCAGGATCTCTTCAGTCAGTCGAGTCCATGTACCCACTGTGGGATGTTGAGGTGGGAGAACTTTGGACACTGCTTACTTAGGAATTTGTTTGCCTGAGCCATGTGTGGGGTGAGAGAAGAGTGAGATTGTAGTCCCTGTGAACTCCTTCAATATATTTCACGAGTGCTATGATAAATTCTGAGAGGCCTTGGATTTTTAGGAGGTGAACAGTCAGTTTCACACCTTCAGGTCCTTTAGGGATCTGTAACTTACTGGAGTTTTTATCAACTATGTTAATTTGCACTTGGGGAGACTAAAACCAAGGCAGTAGTAGGATGAAGTCCAGCTCTGTATGAATGAGCATGGGGGGTAGAGTTCCTCCTTGAGCTCTTTGAAGTGTGCTGTGCTCCTTCCTAATGTGCTTCCCCTGCATCAGAGGAGACCAGAAGTTCGGTCAGTTGTTTCTCCCGAACATCCAGACACTGTTGCTTTCACGCTGCCTAGCATGGAGCACACCCAGGGCCACGGGTGCTTTTCTCAGGCAGAGTCTGCAGAGCTGGTGGTGCCCCTCTCCTTCAAGTGCAGGGTGTCACAGAAGTGACTGGGAGCCACAGTTCCCAGCTTAGTTCCTGTAGGATTGTCAAAACCTTGATAACAGTAGGTTGGTGGTGTCCCAAGAAGGGGATCTGTTTGTTGCAGCTGCCAGGGTTTACTGAAGGTGGCACTAGTTGTGTTAAATTTCTACTTTTTTTTGTGATTGCTGTATTTTTTTATGCTGTGAATAAGTTAGTGTTGGATTGATGCACAGTAAATAGTAACATGTTAGGCTTTCTGATTTGTTTTGCGGGTGTTATGTACTCACTGTTGATCCAGAGATCAAAGAAGAAAATACAAAAATAAAAAGAGGAAAAAGGTTTGGGGTAATGTTGGCAAGATAAGGTGGTCTTCTTTGTACTCTTCAGTCAAAAAGTCATCATTAGCATGCTTGTTTTGCACATTATGTATCTAATGCTGTGTGTATGTGTGTGTATTTATGCATGTGTGTACTTGGCATAAACACGAAGCAAAGCTGATACCCAAAACATTGTCCAAGTAATTGATATGTATGTGATGAACTTTTAACAATGATGTTATGGTACAGGGGAAGACCTCAGAAAACCTTCACTATATTTCAGTAGTGACTGATTAATTGATAGACACCCTGGCTATATTCCTGTGAGCTCATAAAACACAGTTGATTAGAAATGTTGTTACTAGACAGATTTATGGGGACACTTACGTGCTTGCCTATGCTGTTGATTTCTGTTCTTAATTTCATCTTGCCTACCTAACAATAGAATTCATACTGTTCTCTTTCCTCCACTTTTAAAATTATGTTGTTTAAAACTGTGGAATATTCTTGCTTATTTTCAGATCTCATCAGAAAACTAGCACAGCAGCAGTTTGGAAATACACAGGGCGATTATCAAAAGGTAAATTGTCTATGTGTATCTGCATAAAATAATGGAAGTTATGCCTTTGGAATTCAGGTTTTTTTCTAAACCAGGAATTACTATTCTAAAACTATATGAACGGGATACAAATATGAAATTTTTGAATAACAAGTATGATGTTTTCTATGAAAAATTGGGACGAATTATAAAGAAAATGCTGCAAGACACTGTAAAGACACTCCTCATAGTTAAGGATGACTTACAAATTCCAGCTGTAATGGGATTGTTGCACAAAGATTGAAGGCTCTTTGTATTGCAAGTTATTTCAGGAAACTTAGGTAGAACTGTTACTGCTTAGCTCTCATGAAAGCTTCAACTATTGCTTTCAAAAAGCTGAATTTTTATTATATTTATATATTACCAAGAAGATGGAATGGAATGTGCATCTGAGTTTTAGACTGTTCTGGAGCACAGAGTTCCACTTTCTAATCAGGAGCTGAGTTTCTGCAGTAGGAATTTAACTGCCCAGGCGATGGAGAAGTTACTCCATGTGGGCTGCTCACTCTGGTCCCTGCAGTGTGGTGTACCCGTCCGGAGGGTGGTGCTTGCTCACAGGCACTGAGCTATTGCTGTCAACCACAAGGGCCTCACTGGTGCTTCCATGGCTTCCCAACAACAAGGCTCCAGTGGCTTGATAAGTTCTGCAGGATGTCCTGGCTTGTGGGTATTGTTGTTAGGCTGCATTAAGTGACTCTTGCCAATCCCATCTGCTTGCTTGGTGGGGCTCTAGAGAATGGTGCAGCACAGATTGTTCCTGCATACCCAGGGAGGAATGTAAGGGTAGGGCTTGGAGGGAGAGTCTCGGGACAAAACCATTAGATTGTAGGTGGTATCCCTGACCACAAGCAGAGTATTTAGTAACTAGTACACAAGTCATGAGAAATCTGAGACTAGTCCTGTGTAGGGGATGTGATTATGGGGTGCAGTTAAAGTATTAGGAGCGCTTAAGAAGCAGAACAGATACAGGGCATTCATCAGTCCAAATTCTCACCTGAATACAGTACAAAACTTTGAAACAAATTTGGAAAAGGAAAATATATCAAGACGAGTGTCCTTCAGAAGACAAAAGCATCGTTGAGAGTCAGCTGTGAAGCAGCCAGCGTGGCTGTAAATGTGCCCCTGGAGGAATTGCCAATAGAGACAGGGAAGTGTGAATGTTGCTGAAGGGTGTGAATAAGTAGTTAGAATTGCTTGCTTGTGGTTTTGATCATTCAAATTCAGAGGGAATGAATTCAGACTAGGATGAGTTCAGAAAGTGTCCATTAGGGTGATCTGGGAAACCTGTGGGTCTTCAGAGGAAATTGGAAGAAATTGGAAGAGTTTGCTTAGCTTAGGAAAAGAGTTGATGAGGGGTGTGATTACTCTTTTGAAATATATATGGAGAGGAAGCACTAGGAAGAAAGTTCTGCTTTCTGGGCAAAAGGTAGTTCTAGCACAGAAGCAAGGGGGCTGAAATGGACATGTGAGAATAAGACTTGCTCACTAAGCATTGAGAAGAGCACTTCAGTAGCAGGAACAGGAAATCTGCTCCTATTTATCCTGTTAAATTTCTGCTGTCACTTCTCAATATGACTTTTTTTAACCTATTTATAGAAAGTGTTAGTGACCCAGGAGGCCCTTCCCACTTCTGTGCTGTGTCCTAGTGTTCCCAGTTGGACTGTAACCATGAACCGTGCCCTGCCAGGACAGCAGTCAGCCAGGCCAGCCCAGCAGCTGAGCCAGGCCTGCTCAGGGGAGCCAGCTTGCTGCTGCTGCCATTGCTGTGCTTCTGCTGGGAGGCTGTGTGCTTGAAACATTCAAAATCATACTTGGTACCAGATTTATAAGGGAGAGGAAGCCATTTCCTGCCATTAATACAGGAAAAAATATATTAGTATGATCAAAATATGATTTTGAACATTTTAAGTAGTACTGTACTGTAGAGGTTTCAAAAGGATGTGTGTGATGCTTATAAATAAATTGCTAAAACTTGAATGTTTCTGATTCTCACACATCAGACTTGGGCTGAAGGGTCTTGCCATCTTTAGCTTGTCTACTTCTCTTCCAGTTAGGAGAAAGAGGAAAGCATTATCTGCTATGAACTTGGCAGGCAGAGATGAAGGGGAAAGTACAAGAAATTAATTTTCCATTTTGGAAACAAAGTTGAAATTGGGTTTTTCTGGAATTCTGGCATTGAATATCTAGTTTGCAGTGTTTTTCTGGTTTTACAGATAAGAAAACAGATACGAACTGTTAAATAGGTTTCTTCAGTCTTTCTTGAATGCCTTTTCTTTTTTTCTTTTGAATAATTTAAATCAAAGCTCTACATGGTTAATTAAAAGTGAGGGTGAATTTTGGGTATAATGTGTTAAGATTCCAAAACTGCTATTGAAGCTACTAAAATAAAATAAGCACTGAGAAGAAAACGTTAGTCAAAAATATCATATCTGTTATGACAGGTGGAATTCATGAAACCACCAAACCACAAAATAATGCAATCTCTAGCCTTCTGTGAGATATATTTGGAATTAAATGAAATAGATGCTCAGTGTGGAAGTAACTGTCATTGTTTTAAGATGGAAATATTTGTTGGACAAATCCTAGATTCCTTTCACTCACCAAGGAGACCAGAGAATAGCTGCTATGTATTTTATTGTAAATATTTTTCCATAATTATTTAATGGTGCTTCTGTGCATTATTTTACTTTAGTGGCTTGTTTGTTAGTGTTTCTGTGTTGTTAATTGTTATGGTCTAGTCATGGTTAATTATTCATTATTCATGGGATTTGTTTTTTGTGCATGCTGCCTGTGTATTATACACATTCTCCATTTGTTTTGACTTCCACAGCCAGAAAATGTTGTCCTGACTCTTCAGGTAACGTCTTATGGTAGATGTACACCTTTGAAAAGAAACTAACCCTGTCTGTACTGCTCCTGTTAAAACATCCATAACTATTTTTAGTGTTACTTTAAATACTGTTTTTCCATCTAACCTATCTTAAAATAACATATACTGTCATGTAATTTTTGAAATGTTCAGCTATATAGAAATTATATATAGTAATTCTTTTGCAAAATCCAGCCAAATTCTTCTTTTAAGCATGTAGTTCATATTCTTCAGAAGGAAGCACAGGTTTTAACAAGCAGTTAACAATAATTAAAAGAATACTTTTCATCCTAGAATTGGTAATTAGGGCAGAAATTTGCAACTCTGCTAATGGTGGTAGTTGCTGTATTTGGCTCAGTTGGTAATTAGGGATTGTGAGGAAGGGCATCAGCAAGGCTGGAACTAGAGCATGATTGATATCTTGTGAGAAATTGTAACTTATTTTGCAGGACAGTTATGCAGCCTCAATTTCATCCTTTTGCTGCCAAGTTGCCCTTGTGCCGGTGGATCTGTAACATAGAGGAGGACTCAAAGTACTCATGTGAGAATCAGTCCTCCTAAGATTGGGAAAGGAAAGGAGAAGAGAGATGTATCAGGGAAGGAGGACCCCGGGGGGCCCACACTGTGCTGTCCATCTCTGTGTGCAGACACCTCCCTGGTCCGGTTTCGGCTGGGTTGTGTTTTCAGCAGAGGGAAGCAGCGTGGCCAGCTCACAGCCTGTCCCCTGGGAACCACACTGCCTCGTGTGGGGCTGTGCCAGAGCTGCCTGGCCCATCTGCTTGGTCCTGGGGCTCTTGCAGTGTGAAAGCAAGTCAGGGTATTGCATTGCATTGTTCCCTTTCACCTCCTGCCAGCTTTTGAAAGCGTCCTTTTAGTTGCTGCTGCTTTGCTGTTTGGCAGCAGAATAAATGTCTTTACCTGAGAGATCTTAAAATCTGTCTGCTTTTTCATGTTTTCCAGTCTCTAAGCAGTTTTAAATTCAGCACTTTGGAGTAACCTCTGCCATTGTAATTGATCATCCAGTGAAATACTTCCCTTTGGGGTTCATATGAATTTTGCTACTCCTAACTGAATAAAAAGGAGAAAAAGCTAAACCTCCTTTCCCCCTGATGAGGTGTTGCTCTAGTTAGCCTTGCTGACATTTGTGGTGCCTTTTTGGAAACAGATGTGAGAAGCAGTAAATCCGTGGTCTGGGAATTCAGCTGTATTCATTTTTAACCTGTTTCCATTGCATCGATTCACATTTATTTCTTGTGAGCCTACTTCTCTCTTAGCACTCACTCTTGTAGTTTGCCTATCTAATACTCTAGCCAAATAATTAGTAGCTATCAGTATCTACAATGTTATGCATCTTTTTGTTAGAAAAGTTGTCAATTATTGACAAAATATGCCAAGTCCATAACCTCAGTAACTTAGTAGATGCTTTAGTTTGTAGTTTGATATTTAATTATTTGCTCTATATTGATTGCAGTTACTATGTGATATCTTCTATTACCACTATTTTTGTCTGAATTACAGGCCATCTACTATGAAATCGGTTTTATAGTCTCCGCAGCCTTGGGATTGCTATTTATTTTGTTACTGCCTCTTGTGGGACTTTGCTTCTGTATGTGTCGTTGCTGTGACAACTGTGGTGGGGAAATGCATCAAAGACAGAAGAAAAATGCTGACTGTCAGAGGAGCTGTTTTGCAACATTTCTTTTTGTTGCTTCTTTAATAATAAGGCAAGTGTGATAAAGAGAACAATATGAACCTTGGTATAGCACTTGTTTTGCAGTGTCACATGACAAATAATATTACTGTATTAGCCTACAGGTGCAGAAATTATTTTATTAGACTAAGTAATATTATTGCTTATTAAAGAAAATGTAACTGCATTATAAAAATGCTGCCACCATTGCTATCCACAGGTCATTATGTACTTACTTAAGCCGAATGTAGGTGTGAAACAAACAAAAAAATTATGTTTGCATTTGGCAAATGACATTTTTGCCAGTCTCAAAACAGCAGTTGCAGAATGTTACATTCCACTTGTGAACACGAGACTGTACCCTGTGTTCAGTTCCCATCCCATAGAGAACCTGAGATACCACATTCTACTTTGTTCTTGGTAGTGTTGTGGTGGTGAGTAAAGCAAGTAAGTGACTTCCTTCAGTATTTGCTGTACTCTAGATATTCTTACTAGCTTAAAAAAATGGATTTTCTTCTGGGTCCTGAGTTGTTTAAACCGTGCATGTACTCCCTGTAAAACCTGGAGTTTGGAGACATTTTTGCACTGTTGGTGTTAGGAGCATACTCCTGTGCTGGGTGTGTAATGGGTGATGAGGAATTACAATCAAAACTTTTTCCTGCTTTCAAAAGACATTTTTTGCTTTCAGGCTTTTTGTTTTCCTTTAACTTCTTCATGTTTTCACCTGCCTAGTATCCATATTTTGTGATTATATTAAGGGAAGAAAAAAGCCTTTTGATCTATACAGTGTGGCTGTTTAGTCAGATGGGATGTACTTTGTCACTTCACTGTAATCTAAAATATATTTTTCCTATTGCTATGCGTCATGACAAATGGTGACCTTGATTCCACTCAAACAGAGAACAGGCTGATACCAGATATGGGAACATGCTCTTTTCTCCCAGACATCACTAACAAACATGACCCCCAAGAATTTGAAGACTTGGAAACCAAATGGTGTAGGTGATAGGTGCATCCCTGCCATGATGACAGGATGAAAGTTCTTTATGGTTCAAGGGTGTCTTGAAGACAGTGAGTTGATAAATTACCTCTCAGCATGTTGGAACTGAGGTAGGTCACAGAGCTTGCCAGCTGTCTTTCCACCACATTGCAGGATGCTGTGTTGCAGGATGCTGCTTTCTGGCTATAGTGGCTGAGGAATGTTGCCTGTTAGTAGAGATATTAAAAGATTGCCCCCCTTGTTGGTCTCTTTAACTTGTGCATTTGCTGCCAGCTGTCCTTGTGGGATTACTCATACCCAGCACAGGCTTCTTCCAGGTCATGGCTAGCAGATCAATTATCCCTAGTAATATGCTTTCCAGAAGGAAGGAAGTTGATTCTTTCATTTCTCCTCTTTTCCCCTTTTTTATGAGACATCATGATGTATCAGATGCCTACCCTAAGGGGGGGATGTTGCCTGAGATCAGTGTGCAGGTCGCGTAGGGATAATCTCATTTGAGTCCCTGGCTAAGTCCCTAATGCTGTGAGTGATGTGCAAGGCAAGATAGAACTTTACAAGGCTACTATTACTGATCCCAGACTGGCTGAGGGCTCAGGTCTCCAGTATGCTTCTGTAGAAAGAGAGATTCTCCTGCCCTTCCTGGATCTTCTTTAACAAAGGACAAGAAGATGCCATGCCAGGATCTATTTAAGCCCAGCTCAGGTTGCTTACTGCTGTGGTATAACTCAGAAGGAAAGTCTTCCTGGTAGCCATTGCACCAACAAAAATTACTGGAGGAAGCTTCAGGTTTACTTAAAATGGTTTCTACATGTCTTGTACTGCACTGAAAAAGCCAAAAGTCTCCTTGTGGTGACTTATTTGTGGAAACTTTAGTACCTGCTTTTCCCCAAAGTTCCTATGCAATTTCAGCTTAGATGGAAGGTTTACCTGTAGTTCTTCCCAAAATCACACTTCTCAAGGACTGTGCCAGAGCTGAATACATAAACTGTGACAATATGCAAAAGAGTTTAGTCCTGTGTGAGTAAAATATTTGTAGCTACTTGCAGACAGAGCCAAAACAATGAGCATTTGAATGATCTCCACCAATACAGGGTTACAGTGAGATGTGCTATGAAATTACTAAGGCAGGTCCTGTCATTGTTTGGGTATAATTTCAAGTTTTTGTAGCACAGGAGGCCTTCTTTGGGATTAGGCTCTGCCAAAGGACTGGAATGCTGTAGACTCCTTCACCCACTTCACTGTGCTGCTTCAGAAGATGCATTTAGCAAGGCTGGCATCCCTTAGAGTACCCTGAACCCACAGCTCTGCCAGCAGAGCTTTGCTTTGAAGGCACTCCTGTGGAATGTGCATGTAGACAGTTGCTGGAGAGACTGGGAAGGATTTCTAGGGGGTGGACTTCTTCAGGATTACCAACTAAGTATGTTCTCCATCTTCTCCCTCTCTCTTGCAGTGCCAGACATTCTGTGATTCTGTCACTGAGCATTTTATCCCTTTTTTTTTTCCAGTCCTTGAAAAATGCTTCCAAACTGTCTTTCCTTGGCTGAGAAAGACAGGTTAAATGCACAGTGGAGAGTATTTGTAGGGGAAAGACTCTGATTGTGGAGTTTGCAATAGATTGTGTATCTAGGCAACAGCTCTAGAAAACTCTAGTAACATGGGGATGGGTTTTCTTGTGTGTCATGATGCAAGTTCACACTGACATATCTGTGCTGTTAATGTAGACTTTAGAATGATTCAGCCAGTAGATTTTGATCATGGTGAGCATTTCTTCTCACTTTTCCACTGATGTAGTGCTCTGGTAATTAGAATGAGGTTTCAGTCTCAGCTTACTGGAGTGATGTGTAAAGGAAACACAAACTGGGTTTTTTTTCTTTCAATTTAAAAAAAGCTCTGACTTGATCTGCTTTCTGCAGGTGGGGCTTAAGGTGAGAAGTATGCTTTCCTCAAGGACTGGTATAAGGAAGAATTCAAAAAATCTGTGATGATATATGCTGTTATTTATCTTAATAGGCCTTTAGGGTATAATTTTCCAGTACATGCACTTTCTGTTTGAAATATTTGTTTATAGATTGAGTCAAAAATACATGTAATGTTTTTGGTAGTTCACAGCTTTTATACCTGAGTGTTTTCCTACAAATAGGATTCTATTGCTAAAGAGCAGAGGATGTAGAAATAATCTATCATAGCTAGGTGGATTTGATATTCCAGACTTATGAAAACAATTGCATGCTTTTCTTCAAATGTTAACTGAAAGTTTAGGGACAGAGACTTGCTATTCCAACTTACTCACTAGTCATCTGCAAGCTTAGGCAAACATGTTTTCTCTAGGAAAGAAATGTAGTTTCATTAGTTCCTGTGCATTATAAAGGCAAGGGAGGATTGTTGGATTTTTAAGAAAGCATATGTTGCAATTCAAATTTGCTGGTAATAGAAAATGTCCTGCTTATTGCATAGGAAAACACATAATCAGTTCTCTGTGCCTCCAAGAGAGCTTGTGTTATAAGCTCTTTTTTGAAGTAATGGATGTTAGGGAAAGCCAGGTCTGGAGGAAGGAAATTGTATTTGTCACCTTGGCAAGTTCCTCATCAGGCTTCACATTTGTCCTCTTGGTTTTGTAGGATGGGTAATACATGTTGTTCAGAACCCAGAAATCAACACTGTCTGAAAGAATTGGTGGAAAAGTTGATACAGAAATGTCTATCCCATTATTTTCTTCAATTCATTGTCTGGTGGTGAGGAAGGGTCTATTCTTCCAACATGTAAATGAGCTCGGGGTGTCCATGTTGTGACTTGAAATTTTTTGCAAGGTCAGCTAAAGAAAAAGCTTGGGTTCCCCCCTGCAACTGGTTTAATAACATTTACATGCATCTGTGAAACCTGACAAGAAACTTAAGTGTGGAATATTGGACTCCTGAAGAATCGTTTAAACAGATTTATTAACCTGTCCTTTTTATTCCTGCTTGATGACTTTCTCCTTGTAGCTGCTTATTGAATGTTGACTCAAGGTTCAGTTACATAATAAATAGATTTTTCCTCTCATGTTGTGTGTTTGTTTAGGTACATTCACAGTATAGTCAAACTTGTTCTGATTACCTTAGCTGCTTGAAGTATCTCCACTATCTTGTTTCCTCCCACTCTTTCCATTTAGGAAGCTGAAGTGAAAGGCAGTTGTGCTGAGATCTTACAAAGTACTGTTTTGTAGCTTCCAATTGACCTTTCTGATCTCTGAGCATAGAATTGAAAGGACATAAAAATGCTGTCTGTCTAAAGAACGAGGACGTGGTTGTAAACTCTGAGCCTCAGAGCAATATACAAATATTTGCTTTTCCTGAGAGCTTGAGATAGTTTGTCTTCTGATTAACAAAGAAAAGCTAAAAATGTTTTGATAGCAATTGCCATCACAGTAGAGTGAAAAGAAATAATATATTGCCTATAATCCAAAATTAAACTGCTTACTATGCTTGTCATAGAATTATAGAATGGTTTGAATTGAAAGTTTCTCAGGACCTTGGTATTTAGGCATTCTGAGTTCTCATTCCTTGGGTGGTAGCTGATAATACTGTCTGCTGAAGTGTTGACCATAGTGGAAATAAAACTCTGCCATTTGCTGTAGGTTAAGTAGGAGGATAAATGTGTCTGTTGGTTTGTTCCATAGTGACTTCCAGGAGGTTAATTAACAGCCAGTTTTGAAGACATAGCTGTGAAATTTTGGGTAGAGAAGCAACCTCTTTATGTCAAAATCTGTCATCCTGTCATGAATATTTTTGGATATTGAGAAAAATGTTAGTAAAGGAATCCTAATAGATCTGACCTGTAGTGTTTAGTCCTGCCATTTCTCCCTGTAACTTGCTTTGAAATTAGAATTTTCCTTCAGAGGGCATTTTTCAGAGCAACAAATTCTTGTATTGTGACAAGATCAAGCTTTTACATTGTTTGGAAAAGCAAAATAAAGATGATTTGGCATTGATTCACTGAAGAAGGAGATGAGCATCATAAATCAGTGTGTTTGCTCCTGTCTTGCCAGGATACACAGGTTGAGTTACTTTAGCTACCTATTGGCTCTCCATCATTTCATTTATATAGCTGTATTGTGGCTTCCTTTGAATGCATGTTCTTTGGAGCAAGAGTTGTACTTACCATGTATCTTGTTCCCCCTAGAGAGCGTGGATTAGGTTTTCTCTAAGTCTAATTTAAAAATACTGGTATTGAAGTCTTCTCAACACCCCAGTTTGGGAAGTTTGACCATTGGGCAGGAGTACAGTACCATTTGTGTTAGAGATTCCCTTCTGTGTTTGGGTGTCCATAATGGCCTTTCAGGGTACTGCCTCTCTAGTATTGAGCTGCTGAATTGCAACACAGAGTAAGAGACTTAACAAATGTGCCAACATTACAGGAATTGCCTGTAATGCATCTGATTGTGGCCTCAAGGCAGTATCTGCCCTTTGGGGATAAATCCTGCCTGTGGCTTTCTACTGGTTAAATTTCAGAGTTAATGCTTAGCCCAGCACATGGGTTTGTAGTCAGCCTGATTTTGAGGCTGTTGCCACTCTGGTGGTTACTCTTGTCTTTCTGGTACTTGTCTGCAAGGTTAGCTGTTGTGAGAGATGTTTAAGAACAGAAGTCATCCTTCTCTTGAAGTATGTTTTACACCTAAGACAAAAAAACTAAGGTTCATATATGATAAGAGAGCTGTGAAGTCTCCCATGGGATCTTTAATTGCCTTTTTACTTACTGTTTGTGCAGATCTGCCATGCCATAATGAGAACTTTACAGTGAGGAGTGATCAAATAGAAAATAGTCACAGCAATGCTGACAGGAAGTCTAGCTCACTTTCCACCCTCTGTTTCAGGATCAGGAAATGCTTATTATTTTAGCATTAATAGGGACTATTTGTGTGCTTTCAAAAGATCCTTGTGATTATGTAAATAAATTGTACTATTATGAATAAATCTTGCTAAAGTTATCAAATGAAAAATACTGCTTTTCATAGTTAACTTACAAGCGTTTACTTGTAGCTGTGTCAAGGTTAATGATACTTGTAAAAGAGCCTAATGTTTCTAAGTCTCATACAACTTACCTAGGCTGTACACATTTTCTGACAGTACCCATGCAAATGGATTAGGAGTTGTACATTAATAACTATGGAAGACTTTGGGTTAACATTGCTTTTCCTTTCTTTTTTTTTAATTAGTTATATAATATTGGTCCTTTTGGCTCAGTCTGTCTCATAGTGCACGTGAGAACCTGTTACAAGAAAAAGAATGTGTACATTTATGGAGACCTTTCTTTCTTTTGATAATGTTGACTTTTGTTTGGCCTATAATTTTTTGATTCTGATTTTTGTTAGAATGTGCACTTACATTAACAAATATCTGTTATCTGTATTTTTTGTAGTGTTGGAGTGCTCTGTGCATATGCTGCCAACCAGCATTTAACTAACCAAGTCCGAGGAGCAAAGAAACTGGTTAACAGTAATTTTAAAGATCTGAAAATTTTCCTTAACGACACTCCAGCGGTAAAGAATCTTTTCTTTATGGGGAGTGAGGGTGGGAGGAAAGAGGTATAAATAAGAAATATTGCAGAAAATAATGATTTCTTTCTGTAGACCTGCAGTATTTTGTTTATTCTTTGTATGTCAGTCTCACTAAGTAGAATAAATGGTGCAAGGTAAGATGTTTTCACACAGCAGGGAGTGCTTGGGAGTTATCCTGATGGATCAGCGTTCCTTGCACAACTTCTGAGCTGTACTTCAGGAGTATGCTGCTGTGAGGCTTTTCTTCCTACTGAACTAGTGTAGATCACAAGCAGAAGATAAATAATTTGGAAAAATAAGGTTTTAAAAGGAAAACATTTAAAAAAAAAGTATTACCTGAAAACTTGGATTTCTTGTTGCTCTTTCCTTTTACTTTGTATTTTGGGCATATTTGTATAGGCTCTGTGACAGAACCACAATAACTTCTTTTCCAGGAATATGTTGAGCTATTTCTTCTGTAAACTACTGTACCATACTGAAGAGGAAAGATTCTTTTCTTTCAAATTTTCCTTAGAGACCCATAAGCAGTCCTCTGCATATCTTGTTTTATGTTGAAAGAAAAACCCCAAAATGCCCTGTAGACAATGTGCATTTTCAATTCTTTGTGAATTTGCAGGGAGGGGGGAGAAAGTCTGACAGTTCTATTACCTTGGCTTTGATTAGGTTTAATTATTTGAATTCAGTTTTATTTATCTGTTTTACTTCCATGTGACTGATAAATTAGAAGTAGGTGGAATTCATGCAGTTAGGTGGAATCCACAGATGTGGTAGCATCACAGTAACACTGGGCTGCTTTTCTGCTCACCAGGGCTGTGTGAGAACAGGAGACATGTGGGGGATGCCTCAAATGTTTTCCAATCTGGAGGTTTTTCCCCAAATTTGTTTGCACTTGGTGTTGTGACAAATGGGTGGTGGAGGTATATGGCAAGAAGTGGAGGTGATGCCAATAATCCCTCTTGAAACAGAGTGTGTTTGGTCAGTCTGGACCTGACACTGGGATCAGTCCAGTCACATCAGGAGCCACCAGAGTCCCCTTGACAGAATGCTGGGTTCCAACAGTCAGAAATGTTGGAGGAGAAAATCTGTTATGTAGAACTAACTATCTTAATAGAGAAAAAAAGTAGACACCAGCTAAAATATTAATAAAAACGCTGAATTATTAAATTTAAAAGTGTCAGGACTTGAACACTTCTGCCAGAAGTTAGTCAAAGTCTCACTTTGTAGTATTTTAGTTTCAGAGTGGATTATTACCTGTTATTTTTTAGGCTTGGAGCTGATGCAGTCATCAGCTGTATCTTCTGAGTAATTTTGTCAGACAAGCTGCATAAGTATCATGTATACACACACATTTGTAAAAATTTCTTGAGAAAAGGAGAAGAGCTACAGTTTTTTGAAAAAAGTTTAAGGATCCAATTGGCTATAAAGCTCTGAAATTCGAACTGATGTCCTTGACTCATCAGTATGAGGTGTGTACAGCATGTAAGAGGATTTGAAAAAGAAGTCCTGTGTTAAGAGTTCGTGTCACAGGAGATTTGCAGGCTGTGAGCATTGAGCAATAACACTATTATTATACAGAATCACCTTTTGTCTGTGTGACATTGCTGGAGACAGAGCAAAACCTGTAACCCTGCAAAACTTTAGTCCTTTGGTTAACTGAGGTAGACCAAAAAAATAAATAAGCAAAACTATACCTACAGCTTGCTTAGTAAGAAACTCAATTTTTTTCCTCCTGTTTTAGAGAAAAGAGGTCCACTTCATACTTTATCATTTAATTACATTCTCCTCTGTATGATCAATAGGTTGTTTGATAAAAAATAGATTTTTTTGTCTTCTTTTTTATTTCACAGAAAGTTTGAGACTGCAGCTCAGATACACTTTGGTACACATTTGAATTAGGCTTAAAATTGGAAATCTGTTAAGTGTGTTAACTTTACACCATGTGAACTCTGTTGGGGTAGAATTCGTAGTACATTATTTTAAACATGCAGAAATCAATAAGGTTATTTAATGTATTTTCAAAATTTGTATAAGATTTCCACTTGAGATGTTTCTTTATTAGCCTTTTCTCCAAACCCAGGATTTGATGGTAACTGAGTTTCTGGTTTATATTGTTATGGTGTCTAGGTAGGCCTCAACTTGAGATGGGCCAAATCCATTTGGTGATAAGGAAAACTATTTGTATTAAGAGAGAGCAGCATACTCCTTTCTGCAAGAGAAGCCCTGAGAGGCTGCCCAAATACAAATCAGTTTGGTTGGTGAATTGTTTCAAAATTGCCACCACATCAATGCCACGTCTTTCCCATGAAGGAGGAGCTAATGCCACTAGAAGACCAAGTAACAGAGTTGAAGACACAGAAAACATTATTGGCATGACTGACCTGAAGCCTCTGTGAGGCTGCAGTTCCTGCTACTTAATATTTTGGAGCTGAATCATTTACCACAGAGATGTTCCAATTAAACAGATGTCCCAAGTAAACCCTTTTTTATGTGCAGTTCTGTTAAGCAAGTAAAATACTTAGTTAAAGTAGAAGGCCAGTGTTTGGAGGAGTAGCACAAATGCTTTGATTGTTTCAAAGTGACAATTTGACACATTCAAAAGCATTACATTTTTTCAAATCTTTTAATAGTTTTTTTCATCATCTTCTTCTCAGCAAATTGACTACTTGGTGAGCCAGTACAACACAACTAAGGATAAAGCACTCTCTGACCTAAATAGTAAGTACTTTTATTTAAAGGGGGTTAGCAATGTGTATTTAAAAGCTTCAGTAAGATAATGTAATTAGCTCATAGTGCAAAGTGAAATTTCATTTATGAGAATATGGTTTTCAAATACAAGTGCTGTTCTCAGTCATAAATGAGACTAAAATCCTTTTCACATAAAATGTCTCAGAACTGGTATAATGCATAGTATTTCCTGAAATAAAAGTATTTTATTAAATTATTATACAATAAGCCAGGCTAATATTTTATTTTCCTTTTTATAGTTCAGTTTTGGAATATTTCTCCTCAGTTTTTTAATTGGAGCCAAATATCAAGGAACAGAGCTACTAGCAGTTGTGATAGTTCCAATGAGAGAGATCTCTGTTTATTTTTCTTGTTCTATCTTTGTCCTTTGTTCAGCTAGGAGTCGAGGTATAAGCTTATCTTCTTTCTAAAGCTGCTTAATGTATTTGCCATTTCAGAACAAGCAGTTGAAGAGCAGGAGATAAAACTTGAAGTAGAACTGCTGCACTTTCCCCTTCAGCACAGTTACAGTATGAGGCATCACTTTTAAAGCTCTCAGTAAACAGAAACAACCAGAAAACTGATATTTTTTTTTAAATTTTAAGATGCACTTTCCAAAATTCCCAATAAAAAGGGCTGACCATAGTCAGTACACATTATGATTTAAGGTGCATTGTTAGCAGGTGTTAATAAATGCACACAGGTTTGCGTTGTTGGAGTGAGGGATTGTTGCTGGGATCAAACTGTGCCACTTATAATTTTAAGTTAATTTCTCATGCCCAGAATCTCTGCTTCTGTGTAGGTTTAAAATGTATTTTAAAGGTAGTTTTCAATGCAGCCAACTCGGTATACCCTGAGGTTAATGTGTCTTGTCTGTGTGAGGCTTTAATGCACATTGAATATGCTTGTGAAAGTAGCAGTACTTAAGTAGTCTTCCCACTTAATTCTCAGCAGGAATACTCTGTTTTAAAAAATAGATGTAATCTTTAAGTCTATGACAATAATAAGAATAATAAAAAAGTTGTATTTTGAATATTAGCTTGAAACTTCCCAGCCACTCCAAACTGAAATTTCAAATTAAATCTTTGTTTGTTCTCAAGGCCAATTTATAATGTTAATTAACAGAACCTAGGGGGATCTGTGATGAGAGCAATCATCAAATAACGATAGCTTTTATTTTCTTGAAATACCAGAATTAAGCATGTGACACCTGGGTACTGAAGGATTTTTTCCTGAGGGAATCAACAGTAGCAGAAATCTCTAGAGAACTGTAGATGAGTTCAGTTTGCCCACCCTAAGGAAATGCTGAAAAGTGTTTTCTGCTTGGTGAAAATTCTCATCCCAAGCCAGACATGATAGTGCTGACAGTAAGGGTTGCTTCTGTACTGTGCAATATTCCCATCTTATCAAAAAGAAAATAACTGAAAAATCAGTTTACTGTGATCTGAAAATGGAGAGCACCTGGTGATTACCTAAAGGATGTGTCACATTAAAACGCTTCACCCAGCTCTGCTCAGTCTCTGTGTCACTTTGAAGTGAGGTTCATTTCTGTTTGTGGGCAGAGACTGCAGGGTTTGGAGGTGGGGCTGTGGTGTCCGTGCTGCATGAGGGTAGAGTGGCTTAACGTGCTTAAGGGATTTCTGCAGAGCTGACTGCCAGGTCTGGCTTGTGGGTGACTTTGGTGTTGCTGGATACATAAGGAACAGGACAGAGGAAAAGAACCCACTCTTTAGTTACCCTTGCACTGTGAAAACATTGTGTGTAGTAAAAGAGTATGCCATGAAATTCCTGTCTAGATGCTGGACCTCTTTAAGATAAATTGTGAAAAAAATCAGTAAATGCAGTGAAATACATATTGTGAAGTTTGAAGTTGAAACTCTCGTGTGTCTTTACCCATGTGGTCAAGTGTTAATGAATAATTTCCACCATATTTTGATTTACTTCTTTCATTTATAGGCCTATAGCAGAACTGTGTCCCTGCATTAGCTTCTGTCACTTAAGTTCTGTCAGGCCATAGAAAAATTTCAATAATATATATTCATATATATATGCATGTATAAATGAAATTGTATATATAACATATATAAACATACATATATGTATATACATAATACCTGTGTTTGTTAAGTAAAGGTCTGACAGCATGTAGTTTAGGAGACAGTTTAAATTGACAGTGTATGATGTGTTGGGTTTTTTTATCTCTCCATACTACAGATGTTGGACCTATGCTTGGAATCAGAGTTCAAGAACAGCTGGGAAAAGAAGTCCGTCCTGCACTCGATGCAGCTCTGACAATGGCAGGAGGTAAAGATGTACATGTTCTTGTATAATATTCTGTTGCCATGGTAAAACAGACACAGCATGGGATAGCTTTATGCAGTACCAGGAGTCAACTTACCATTTTTCTACATGCCTTGATGTTTCTTTTAAACAGAGCTTTTCACACATCTTAAGATTTAATACATACATTTAAAAGCTAAATCAAAGTTTATGTGCTATTGTTGATGCTTGGTTTTGGCAGTCATTGAATAGAGATGAAGTCTGAATTTCCTGCTCCCGGTTGCTGTCCCTTTCTGTTGAATATAAGAGAGACGAGGAAAACTGTCCTCTTAGAGCTGCATAGTTATGATAGCCATAACTCTGCAGATTAGTCTTTAACAGGTCAGGGACTTTTTTCCTCTACACTGCCAAGATTATTATGAGAGTGCTAACCAGAATTTCTTCATTGTACCTTTGAGTTTGGCATTGCTCATTCTTAGTTCTTTCTCCCTTTAGAGAAAATATTCCTTTATTATTTTTCCATTTAAGGCTTTTTTTTTCAGGAATCAGATACAGCTTACAGAGCAAAGGGAAGGCACCCATGAACTTGAGTCGCTTTGGTTTTGGTTGTTTTTTGTTTTTTTTTTTACTCATGAATTCTTTCTCATTCACTTGTCATCGTTCTCCTTTTTTTTTTTTTTTGCTTTATTTCTCTTATTTGTCTTGAAGTCAAAGTGGAAAGGGCTATCAAAGGTAAAAAACCATGATAAAACCTTGTGTGATGTGAAGTGCACTTTATTTTTGTAACTTTGTGTATTCTTAGTTGTGTCTGTGTGGTTCTTTGTCTACAAAACACCTGTTCAGTCTTTGGGTTTCTTTTCATTTTCTTTTGTTTGTGTGATTGGGATGGAATCTAAAGCCAGACAGTGTGGAACACTCATTAATGTTTGTCTGATGCAACATGATCTCTTTACCTTTCATCTTGCTGCTGTATGATTTGTGAGTTGGATTATAAGCAAAATACTGAAAATACAGTTTGATGGATATGGACTTTTAGTTTCTAATGACCAAGCGTTAAAGTTCTTTACTGAAACCACTGAGGAAGGAGAGGTAGAGAAAGAGTAGAAAAGTGGGAAGTAGATGACATCTCAATAAAAGTAACCTGGGCACATTAATTTCTTTACAGGAAAGCATAAGTAATATATTTTTATATGCAATAAGCACATATTCTGTGCTTGAGGGTTTTTCTGGGAGGGAGGCAGTAATTAAAACAGTTATTGTTAAGAAGATCTTATCATTTATGCATGTGCACTTTCTCTTTGTATCTGTATCTATAGGCTGCTTTCTAACAAAAGTGGTTTTTTAAAAATTTCACATCCTTGCAGCCATCAGAGAAACGAAGGAAGCACTGGAAAATGTGAGTGTCTCTGTAGAAGTTTTGCAGGAGGGAACAGAGAGACTTCATGCAAACTTGACAGATGTTAAAATGCACCTAAGCAACACCCTCAATGACTCTGCATGCAATGCAGCTCAGGCTGCCTCAACTTGCAATATCATCAGGAATTCATTAGAACAACTGAACATCAATGCCAATTTTAGTGGGGTAAGATCTTTTAATAATATTTTTCAGACTCTTAAAGTGTGTTTGCCTTGAATAAGCCCAGTGGTATTTCTGCAACTCAGTGGCTTGGTGTGTGCTGTCACTTGTGAGATGTGACCTTCCCTTTTTCTGTGTTTCTGGGAATTCCAGTCACTGTTTTCATCTTCTGTGCAGGAAAGGATAAAGTGTGTGCCAAGCAGCTATGTTAAAGTGCTGCTCTGGGCAGTGAAATAAGCTGCCCTCTCAAAAATGCTGAGGGTTAAGCTTTACTTTTGTACAGCAGAGGTTTCATGAGTATTTAGGAAGATTCTCCTACAGATCACTCTAGTTTCTTTACCATCTCTCCTTACTTTGAAATATTTACTGAATTAGCAAAACTGCTACTTCGATGTGACTCAGGCATTTTTTTTCCTTCCTAGTTGCCAGGCGTGAACTCACAGCTTGCAAAGGTCAATGATGTCCTTAAAATAGACCTTTCTAGTCTGGTTCAAAAGGTATGTTTCTTGACAGATTTTTAAACTGTTAATTAATAAACTGGGATGTGTGTATCACTTGTTTCCCCTTGGTTTCTCAAGCAGAATTCTTTTGTTGCCACCTCAACCTGCTTTGTGGTGGATACCTCTCATTGTTTGGCCAAGATTTAACACTTGAAAGTGTGAATGTAGTGCTTTGTATCTCTAGGATACTACAAATCCAAAATATATTACGAGTTCTTTGCTTGAAAGAACAGTCCTTAAAAAATGAATAGACAGAAACATGGGTCCAGTAGCATGCTCTCTACTTTTTGGTTCAAACTAAAGAAATAAAAAAACCATGGTCTCTTAATTAGTTCTATTATATTCCAGCTATTCTGAAATATTTCTTTCAAATTCTTCATGTGCATATTAAACATTAAATCTGGTGCAATGGATCAAGTGTAATTGCTTTTAGTATTTTTGCAATACTTTCCAAAAAATATTGTGATTTTCACCTAGAAAGAATGGCTTAGTTTGAGCAGTTGAAAAATCTAGGAATCTGAAAGCATATGCCAGAAATAGAAGGCACTTTCTGAAACCAAAGGCTCTGTTGAAACCCCTTCCTGCTTCTGAAGTGATCAGGCTTGCAGAGAGTTAAGGCTTCAAGTATCCACTGCAATGGCTTCTCCTTTCTGTCCAAATGACTTACTGAGCTTGGTCCCTGTGGTGTGGACCCCTTCTTTCCCCTTCTCACTGAAGAAGGCATTGCAGTGTCTTTAGAGGCAGTTGGATTTCGTTGTTTGTAGTATGCATTTCATGTTTGGAAGGCACAGACTTGCAAACAGGAGGTGTTAGGCTGGTACAGAGTAACTCCTTTCACTTAGTGAATCTTCATACCTCTGTTCTGGCTTTTAGATGAGAGAGATCTGACAAGCAGCAAAGTTTGAGATGATTGTGACTGATTCATGTGTATTTAAATATAGATTTATTTTTTTAACAAGGATTATTCTGGAGACCAAACTGAATCTGAAATATAGTTAGAGTTCCTATTTTGCTTTCACCTTTTCTAATATGCAGTGATAAAACCACATTTTTCTTAGTATCACCATATACATTTTAGTATGTGTGTACTTTTGATCCTTGAATAAAAGGGAAAAAGCCTGCAAATGATTTTGACAATGAGAAACATGCCATAATTTTTCCACCTTTTTTTCTTAGGGTTATGCAGCATTTAATGATACTCCAGACTTGGTGGTGAATCAAACCAGGAACATTTTGTCGGGTGAGGACAAGCTATCTTTGCACTTTGATTGTTTAGTGTTTTTGTTTTCTTCTATTAGTAGTATATTTTCTTGGCTAAATATCATTAAAAATGGAAATGTAAAATTAAATTTTTAAAAAAAAAATTGGTGCCAGAGGAAAAAAAGCACAGCAACTGTGTCTTGATGAGGACTCTAAATTAAATCTAAAAATAGACCGTATGGTATTTTATTGGAGGAGTTTTATCTGTTAGGCTTTTTACTGCTCAAGTAATGAGAAATCTTGTGATCTTCACTTCACACTGATGCTTTATTTGGTTGAAAAACTAATTGTCCTTGACTGATGTATTTATGATATATTTAGGAGCGTGATGTTAGAAAAGCTGACCCCCCCCTCGCCCCCTGCTGCTGTATTAAAATGTGGTGGATGGCAAAGTGAAACTCAAAATATGCTTTAATGATTACTTAAATGGCTGTCTCAGTTATTTTGTTACTTGGGCTTTACACTTTTTGCTTTTTGACTGTACCTGTGTGGTAGTATAGCATATGTATACTAATCTCTTTTAATTTTTGTTCTTGCATTGTGGACCTGTTCTGCATTATATATAAGCAGCTGTTCCTTGTAAGTTTTTCTGGTTTGTTTTTTTTCTTCCCCTCCTGGGCAAAATAAAGCACAGTATAGATATAAATACAGTGTACTGTGTGAACTTGCCTGTAATGAGACAGTTTTCTAAAACTGATATTATGCTTTTCATTACAAAATCTAGAGCAGATTTACTCATTTTCCATATCTGAGATGTGTAAACACAGACAAAACAATTTATCTATTTATAATTTTTTGGTGCTTTGTTTGTATAAAAACTGAGTTTTGAGTTACAAAAGCAAATAAATATGTTTACTAGAAAAAAATTGCATTTATCTGGAAACTTCCAAGTCAACCATGATTTGTTAGCTGGTTGGATTTGAGGAGTAATCATCAAAACAGACAAAGCCTTGGAAAGAAGGAAAGTGTTGCCTATCACGAAATTACAACCTGTAGTTACACATCCTGCTCTTTCAAGTATGTTTCCAGTTGAAGGAGGGGAAGAGTGTAGAGAAACTGCATTTTACACATAGACAATATGTGTAATAAGTGAATTAATCATGTATTTATATATCTAAATGGTATCTATCTAAAACTGTATGTAGAAGGTAGCATGTTTGGTCATAATCTGAGGGAAAAATGACTTAATGGATTGCTACCTCAGGAGTGTTCCTAACTAATTGGAATGAGTTCATTTAAGTAATCTCTTTTAATAAGATTGAAAATAACTAGTATAGATTCTCAATATAGGCAGTCCAATTTCTTTCACAGTGTTGTATTCCCAAGGCATGGAGTTTAAGTAGATTTTGTTCTTCTCCTTTGTCAACTTGGTGGCTAATTGTCTTGCTCACTGTTGCCATTTGCAGTATTGCATGAAAAGCAAGATTTAGTTTGGCTAGATAAAAAGTGACACATTTATTATAATGAGAGCAAAGAGGAAGAACTCTGGCCCAATGTCTGCATCTTTAATCATTAAACTGAATGCTAAAAACAAAGTGTGCATTTTGAAATGCCATTGTGCTACTTATAAGCTTGATGCTCTTGTTGCCTGCTTGTGTCTTCCTCACACTTGTCTTCATGGCTTGCTTGTTACATGTGCAGATGGCTTAATAGCATTTTATAATGCATACATGGAATGTAAATTTCCTCTGTGGATCTGTAACAGTTAAGTATGTTTGTTCTTTTAGATATCAAAAGTGTGCTGGAATCCATTGGTTCAAATATTACTACCTTCACAAAGTCACTCCCTGTTCAGAAGATTTTGGCAGATTTGATGGTGTATCTTACACAGAGTGAGACATATGTTCAAGATTATTTTCCAGTGGTGGAGCAGTACGATTTCTACAGGTATGTACAAGGAATAAGGCAGGACTGAAGCACTACTCACTGTTAATGCTTTGAAATATCTTAGTGTTCTGTAAAGGCAAGTAAACTATTAATGATGAACACAGTGAAAGAAAGATGCTATAAAGCAGCTGTTTGGTACTGGCATTTTGGGAAAAATGAAAAATGCAGCTAATCAATAACTGGATGCTGTACCACAGAGCAAGAGGTAGTTTCTACTCTGTAGACCTTCAGGTCTTTTTCAAGGAGGATAAATACAGGTAGATGTCAAAGATGTAACACCCAAAGGAACTGGTTGTTTCATAATGCAGGGTGACCTTTTACCTAGGTCTTGTTTTCATTGTGTTGCTGGTAAATCATGAGGGCACAGAACCAGAGAGGCCTTGAAGCCAATCTATTCTTACTGCACCTTGTGTACTGCAGGGGAAGAGTCCCAGGGATTCTGTTTCTCACCTTGTAAATCTTTGTGCACCCGTGCTTACCCCTACTGGTGTACCACTTGTCCTGGTGGTTGATTGTACCTTGAGAAAAACATACTTTTTGAGGCTTCTGGGTGTCTTACAGTTGAGTAACCTCGTATGTTGAAGTGTAAAGCTTTTCATTTCATACCATCTATCTTTGTCCAGATTTAGTCATTTCTGTCCTCAAGCTCATCAAATTCTCCCTACATTTTGTTTAATACTTCAGTTGACTTTATAATCAGTATTTGCTTTTGAGTTTGTGTCATAATCAGTTTCACTGCTACAGAATGTGTGTTGCTGGCTTTAATGCAGTGATAAATAAAAGCGAACAGAAAACTGAACTTCTAGAACCTTGCTTAGAATCTTATCTTTAGCCCATTTCCTATTTGAGAGTTTTCGTGGTGAGCTTTAATTTGACAAATTTATCAATATTTTCTTTGAAGCTCATATTGCATTTAATCAAATAAATATATTGTTTTATTGTTTATTGTTTTATATCTCATCTACATGGCACTTAAATGCCTGGCTTTGTCAAACCTAACCTAACAGTATTTCAAGTACAAATTAAACCAATAAGCCTGTAGTTGTCCCAATTACTTTTTGTCTATTCCTTTCTTAATTACAGATGCATCATTTGTAGTTCTTAATAAGTATTCCTTTATAAATATGCCTGTCAGCATTCATGTTTTTCTTTTTATTGGCCGTGCATGTTCATTTCAATATTTCTTTTACAGATTTTTCTCTACAAAAGTACAGGGAGGAGAAAAGGGAACTTAAAAAATAAAAGCTGGAAGAAGTGACAACAGAAGGGAAAAAGAAGTGCAGAGGGAATTGGGAGAGGATGAAAGGATAGATGTGTAATGTGCGAATAAATGGATATGCTCCAACTACCTGGACAGATAGAACTGTTATGTGATGTAATTAATAAAAATGAAAGTTCATTTTCTATCCAAGATTTTTCTCCTGATCAAGTTCCATTAACTGTTCCATACATTGAGAGCAGTCCAGCACAGACACATAAAGCCTAGGCTTTTACAGCCTTAAATAGTTATTTACAATTACAACTCTTAACACCGTGTGCAAAATGTTAGTAAGCCTCACAGTAAGAACTATGTACTTCATGACCATTGGGCAGTCCAGATTCATAGATTTCTCCATTGATTCTTGAATAAATTGCTTGTTGAATATCTGCTTCATTTGAGTAATTGTTTGCTCTACTTGGAGCACTTTGATGCTTCAGCACAGTCCATCTGCAGTAACTGGGGTTGGGAACACCTTGTTCCTGTGGCATTTGTTCCTCAGTCCTTCAATAGCAGCTGACTGCAATCCAGCAGTAACTGTGTGCTGGCCCAAAATACAGACTTAGTGTAGCAAATATTTGTATCTTTGCTGAGACACTGGTTGCTCAAACAGAACCTCGAGTGGGACATTTGGGAATATAGTGCTGCATGATGTGTGTTCTTTGTGTGAAAATAACCAAGAACTTTATCTTTTATTCCTTAGGTGGCTGGGCTGTCTCATTCTGTGCTGCATGGTGGTCCTGATTCTGGTGTTTTACTACCTTGGATTGCTGTGTGGCACCTGTGGTTATGATAAACATGCTTCTCCAACAACCAGAGGCTGTATCTCCAACACGGGAGGAAACTTTCTTATGGCGTAAGTTTCACTTCTCCGTGAAAAAGGAAATAAAGGTGCTTGTAGAAGGTTGGTTGGTTGAGTTTTTGAAGGACATTGAAATGAAAAGAATTTGTTTTGTTACCTAAGTATATCTGCTGAGGAAAAAATAGAAATTATTATTGATTTCACATACTTACACTGAGGAACTTAGGGATTTGGGGCTGCTCTTCCATTGAGGATCACAGCTGAAGAATAAAACCTCTGAATCTACCGTTACAGGGTGAGTGCTGTAGCTAATGAATTTCTGTGCAAGCCCCTTTGGAAACTGTAAAAGCTGGGGACAGACAGCAGAATATATTAGGGAAAATTCATAACCTTTTAGTAGACTTGGAACATTTGTTCAAAGTTTTTAAAAAAGCTATACAAGGAGACAAGAAACACTTGACCTTCTGAGAGTGTTTCTGGATGTTTGGGGTTGAAAAGGGCCCAGGAGTGGTTTAGTGTTGTTTCTGCTGGGTGCAGGAGAATATTGCATCCAAAAGTCTAAAAGTTTTAGAGAGCACAAGGCTAGAGAGTTGAATTTTAAAAAGAAAATGGTATTGTTTTGTAGCCCTTAAATGTGCTTCTTAAAACAGTTTGCGTGCCCAATGCTAATGTGAGGTTTCAAATGTATTTTAGCTGAAGACTTTATAGGGCTGAAAATATTTATGATGTTTCAGAGGTCAAGAGCATATTTGGAAAACAGAACTGTTTCAACCATCAGTCAGTTTTCCTATCTCTGTTACAGCTGCTAACTGTTGGCTTCACTGTTGCCCCAAGTATGTATATATATATATATGTACATGTATACACACTGTGTTCTTACAAAGCAAAAACTTTCTCACCTTCTTTTTCAGTGGTGTTGGATTCAGTTTTCTTTTCTCCTGGGTGCTGATGATTGTAGTGGTGCTCACTTTTGTCACAGGAGGAAATGTAGAAAAATTGGTCTGTGAGCCCTTTGAAGATAAAAATTTATTCAAGGTAAGGTTATTCATGTTATTAATTAACAGAATCCCCATGAACCCCAATGGTCTTGTCAGTTCTGTATGGCATATTATTTTTAGAGGATACTTCAAGTGAGTTTGGATCTGGTTTTACTTTCTCCTTACAAAACCAAATAGAGACATTCATCCTTCTTGGTTTAATTTGCTTTGCAGTGTTAATACTGCATGCCTGTCTCCCTTTGGAGACAGATTTTTCTGATTCAGTGGTTCCTTCGTGATGGGGAGCTTTAATATTCACTTTCTGCACCAGAGAGTTTGAATTCACTGTTTTGCCTGTGTTTTCATTACTGGGCGATAAGCTTAGATGTGGTTATGTGTCAAAAGACCACATAGGAATAAATATGTAAAGAAACTTGGAATTATAGTTACATTACTGAATTTTGCCTTCTAGGTTTTGGATACACCTTACTTACTAAATCAGCACTGGAAAAACTATCTTGCTGGCATCATCTTTAAAAATCCGAATGTTAACTTGACTTTTGAAAAAGTGTACAGGTATTAGAGTTACAATTAAGATTTAATTCAGTTCATATTTACCTCTTTTTTATTTCATTCAATTTATACATACTGGTTTTGTGGTATCTTTATGCATCATATTTTGGGCACATCCAAAAATTGCACATGTTCCAGAAGATATTCTGATTTTCTAGTGATTCACAAGCGAAAGCAGTTTGTTCCTATGTATGAGTTGTTAGAGATAGTCAGCATACTACTGTATGACAATACTAGTCAAGTTATTTTATAAAATACTTTGCATCTTTCAGAAACTGCTAATCACTTCTCTTATTGACTGAGCTTCAAGAGATATAATCAGTATTTTTTTTTTCTAAAGGACTGGTTTTCTTAGAATAAGAAGACATTATTAATCATTCTGTTAATACTTGGTCCTCAACATGGTTTTTAGACTATCTGTGTATTTCTGTTTTTTCAGTGATTGCAAAGAAAACAAAGGAATTTATACTTCCCTTCACCTAGAACATCTATTTAATATCAATGAGCTTTTAAATATTAGTATGGTAAGTAAAGAAACTATGAGTGAGTGCATGATTCTGAAGGATGTTGGCTCTTAAAACACCATATAGCATGTCTGGGTTTTTTGGGATTTTGGTTTTTATACACAGAACATCCTACAGGGAGGCAGGAACTGTCCAAGCTAATCTGAAAGAAAGAATTCTATTTACAAATTAGATATTTTTTACCAGTCTCAGTGGGCCAGGGAAGATTTTTGTTTGTGCTTTTTTTATGTGCTGATAGTAATGTTTGAACTTTGAAACTTGCATGGAAGGTTGAAGTCCAAAGTCTGCTTATAGTGTTCAGTGACAGGCTTATTATTATAGAAATGCTTGTCTGGGTGTGTTCTTCTCTGATTCCAGTCAGTTTTATGTTGATCCAGGACATGCTTTGCCTTGGTTCTAAGAATTATTCTGGTTTTGGTTGGAATTAGTTGGGATAAAACAGTCTTTTCAGTTAAGCTGTGATGATATATGACTGCATTGTCATAACAGGACTGAACTAATTTTGGGGTAATACCTTCCTTACAGCAGCCCCTTGGGGATACATATTCCATTCTGCCAGGCACTGTACCCACCTGATAGATACAGTCCCTGCCCCAGATGATAGACAATGAAAAAGAACAAGGAAGATTCACTAGGAGAGAAAATTATTTTGAGTTTCCACAATGGACTAATGGAGGAGGCTGCAAAGTCAGACTCAGATTTTTCAACTATAGCTCTGCAGCCACTGCAGATAGCATAGTGTGGGTGCAGTGCAGGAAGAGGTCAGGTAACAATAACCAGTCACCTTTAATCACCACTAAAGGTCTTTAGAGGAGTCTAATCCAGTCCTGTGGCAAAGAGTGTCTGCCCTGGCCACAACTGAGATACTGACTTCTCTAGGTTTCCTTATTTAGGGCCAGGGGTAGAATTTAACATTCTTAAAGGATAACATTTCCTGGGGGGATGTTAGTTCAAATAGAACAGAAGGCAAATAATGCATTGTTATGAAAGAGACAAAGGCAGGTTAGCACACTGGTTCTAACAGCTAGGTGCTGTGCATACTGCAGGGAAGGGAAGAACATTACCACCAACATTACCTGGTGGATTCTGTTCAACTTAATTTAATTAAACCGTTGTGGCAAAAATCAATATGTGCTTCTTCATGGAAATGAGGAGTCAGCAAAAGCAGGATGATTTGGGCAGGGGCTATAGCAGAATATGTGTTGTAAACTACCTTTGTACTTCCTTTTGGTTTTTTCTCAGTATACAGAAGATGTAGCGCTTAAAATTGAACACATTCAGATAAACCTCAGCAAAATCATTCTGCTGGATGAAATTGGGAAGGAGAATCTTCTGAATTTCAGCTCTTCAGGAATAGATGGGATAGACTTTTCAGCATATTTGACAGAGGTGAGACTGTAGTCAACTAGAGACATGACTGGGGCAAAATATAAAATAAGATGTTTGTTTACCAACAGGCAAAACAGCAAAATCTGCTTTTGTGTGGAACATGATGTTTTGGAGGTTCATACAAGTTTGGAAAAAAGCAGTTCAGAAGTTGAAGTCAATAAAAACAAAAATAAAGAGTAGAGTAGGTGGTGTAGTTAAGTGGCAACTGTCTGTAAATGCAATAACATATTCCTTTTCTTACTGCTCACATCTTGTTTCAGATCAATAAAAGTGTTACCAAGGTTGATCTTCTCTCATTTGCTAATGATTTAGAAGCAAGAGCAGACCAGCTGGTAAGTTCAATTCAGCAATATAATAATACATAAAATACATCGTTTATATACCATAAAAGTGTAAATAGATGGCAAGGTAGACTTTATATGGGGGAATTTTGTACTTTAAACATTTGCATACATGGTGCAATGTTGTGTAAGGAAAAACATTGGAGAACAATGTTGCATAGGAGCTGTATTTTAAATATTGCTGATTATTGATTTTTGTACACTCTTGTATGTTTTCCACTTAAATTCCAGTCTTTATTTGAGATATGAGGAGAATTCTCCATTTCAGTATTTCCTATTATGGTCTTTACATTTCAGGGTCCTAGTTGGAAGAAAAAATTGTTAGATCATGATGGAATTAATTAATTTTGGGTGTCTAGTTTACATCTTTTGGCACCTTACACAAAATTGAACATAGCTTTTTAGAGTGGAAAGAGCAAATGGAATAAAACTTGGATCAAACCAAGGGGTCTCAGGGTATGGAGGAGGGAGCAATACCACCAACATGTGGTGTTAGGTGAATGAATTCACCTTGTCAGTATGGGAGGTGAAGCATCCTGAAACTGCTCAGTTGACCCAGTGCTTACATGAACACTTCACAGGAAGGAAAAACATCTCTGAGCATTGAAGTCTGCCACTATTTCACATCCAAAATGGAGTTTTCAGTGTGTGTGCAGGGAACCAAATGGTTTTGCCACCAAAAGGAAATTGAAAATAAATTCATACCTGAGAGTAAAACCAAATCTTATAGGATTTGACAATGGGCCTGAGCTCCAGACAGGCATTTGGGCTTGAAAATCAGAGCAGAAATTCACTTCTTATGACTGAAAGGTGGGAGCCAAAAAAAACCAGCAAAGAAAAGGCACCCTTCACAGGTGCCTTTCCAAGTGATTGGCTGAAAATACTTAAAATTCTGTGTACGTTAGAAAGCAGAGGGTGCCTCAGGGTGATGTCCACATTTCCAAGACAAAAGCAAGTACCCATGACTGGGAGATGGTTGTGCCAGCTGGAGTCCAGTGCTGCAGGGTTCTTGCAGTGAAGTTTGGCTTGTGGCAAGTGTGAGGGAGATGTGCTCAGTCTTCTGTATTTAAAATGACTTAGTACACCATGAGAATATTCTCTTCAGTTAAATCTGTCCTGATAATGTTGGTGTGGTAGCTGAATTTGAATTATTAATGCAATGATTTTTTTTTTCCCTCCTTGTGTTGAGGAATTCAGTTTGCCATACCCCATTTTTAGCATGAGCTGTTCTAGAGTAGATGTGTAACTTGCATTGTTTTTTGCTTTGTTGGAAAGCTTTGAGGTTATTGAACAATACTGCATAATTGCATTTTTTGCAGCCAAAAGGAGCACTGGAAAATGCCTTAAAAGGACATGCAAACAACATTCGAGTGATTCATAACCAGCAAGTTGTTCCACTGGAGCAAGCTATGGTAAAACATTAAAGCAATACTGAAACATACTTACAGAAAATACAGATCTCTAAATCTCTTAAAGAGGTTAGAAAGCTGGGCTTCTATAAGCACAGATTTTGTCAATGAAGAGTAATCTGGCTAAAGTATGTGTTTAATAAATAGTTTTCCTACTTAAAATGCTACTGTTTTATAATGCTGTCTAAAATAATGGCCTGTTTCTTCCCTGTTTTTTTTCTATACCTATTTGTGATTATATGTGACTAGAAGAAGAAGCAGGGGAGAAATTTATAAAACTCTAACCCTAAAACCCCCTAAATCACTCATTATCTTTTTTGCTTGTCAGTGGTCTTCACTAATAAAAGCCATTATCACTTTGACACTTTATTTCTTGGAGTTAGCTGTCACCTAACAGTATTGGAATTGGAAACTCCTGAGAGTAGTATGTAGAGCCAAAGTCTTTTTTATTGATGCTGTGAAAGATGTGAAAGAGCTTCTTCTGCCTGATTTTGACACAAACTTGTATAGTATCAAGCTGTGAATCTCCTACATGTTGGGTGTTGCTTTTTCCTCTACATAACATGAAGACTTTTAGTTTATCCTGTCATCTGATATAGTGTCTGTACCACTTACAGAAAAATATTTGGTCTTCCAGTCCACTCTGATTCTATGCTGTTCTTTCCTAATTAACTCCTAATTATTCTCATCTCTTTTTTCTTTTACAAAACTGACTGTCAAGAAATATGTTAAAGCTAGGGTAAGTGCTTTTTCCCTTCAGAAATTGCACAATATAGAATTCTCTGAACACTTGGGTCTGAATTTAACTGTTCCATCTTCCTCCAATCTTACTTAGTTTGTTGCATCTAACTTCGGTTATATCAGTGCTGTTGGTGAAGTACTGATTCAATGCTTAAACCCACAGTGTATTAATTTTAATGAAGCTGTTGTAACTGTTGTATACAATGTGATATGTAGTATTAACAAAATAATCCATAAAAGATCAAAGCATGAATATAAACTTAAAACAGGTGGGCTCTTACATGTAATAATGACTTGAAGTTTTTTTTCTCTCCTCCTTTCCAACAGAGCACTTTAAATCAGAGCATTAGGTTACTGAAGAGGACATCATCTGAACTTATGGTAAGCTTTTCTTTCTGGCAACAGGAACATTTTTGTGTTTTGAAACCTTCTGCTGCATATGCAGGTCATGTATTTTCAGTACAGTTTTCTTCTATTTCTAGCTGTTCTGTTATTGCAAGAGATTGTAATGCATTGAGGTAGAAACAAGGATTTAGATCTCTCTTCTGTATAAGAAGAAAAATAAAAAGACCATTTGGGATGCTGTTGGGAATATGAATTGTAAACTTAATTGTCAGGTGATAAACTAGGCTTCAGTACCAGTTTGTATAGTGTCTTACTCGTTTCCCTTGGAATGTAGGAATTTCTTTTCTAGAATCCTTGAAAGCAAAACTTGCAGGGAACAACCATGAAACACAATGCAAAAGTACAACTGACGAAAGAGAACTTTGTGACTCATGTCCTTAACCACCTGTTGTTCCATGCCCAGCTCCCACGGGGTCTGTTTCGTTAGGTTGTACTCACTACATTCCTGCTTCTGTACCATCAGCCTTGCTCTGGGGTCCTGGATCTGGAGAGAGGCTTTTCCAGGGCAGCCCATGTTTCCCCTCGAAGTAGTGCCTGCACCACAGTGAGACCAGCTGGCTTCACTCTGCCAGAGAGCAAGCAACAGCATGGTTGTTTTCCTGGAAGCAAAACTTTCAGCCACCAGCCTGCCTTGGCTGTGGTAGCAAGAATTCAGCCACACTAGAGGGATAGTCATAGTCTCAACAGCTTTATGGGCCATACCTACCTTAGTGCTTTCCATTACAGTTTTCACCTATCCACAGCAGCAAAGCAGCTAAGTATCTGTTAGAGTCTGTGGTTTGAATCTGGGTGAGGAGGGAAGAAGCCATGATGTAAGGTGTTGATAAGAAAGGGATGATGTTTAACTCTAAAGTATATTTAAGAAACATGTCCACATTTTCAGCCTCTGTGTACACTATTCTTTGTGTGTGTTCTGTGGGAGAATTTATAGGGTTGTGCTTATATTGAAAAAACATCTCAGTGCTTCAGGATATTGATTAGGGGCATATTCTGGCTGTAGAGCATCCTAATTCAGTCATCAGGAGTTGCTGTGATAGTATATGGCCCTCTGTTTTCTTCCTGTGCACCTTGTGTATCTGTAGTGTATATATAGACATTGATTTAAGTATTTCTACACTTTAAGAAAGGAAAGAGAGTGGAAGATGAAATTGATCCTAGTATATAAATTAGTTTACACAAGTTCCAGGAAAAGGTACCTGGTGGTAAGCACTGACACAGCCTTTTTCAGAATGAGGCAATATTGAGATGATCACGAATCCCTAGGCAGGCCCATGTTCTGTCTGGAAGTGCATTTTTTGTCAGGTTTTGGCAAGACAGTGACACTGGTTTATCACAAGAATAGGTTTCTGGCACTGGCTGTAGAGCCACTGCAACAGCCTGAAGGGGATTTGTTTATATTAAACACCATTTCTTCCTCTACAGGTTAAGGTGAAAAATGTCATTAGCGCTGTTAATGCTGCCCAGAATCTCATAAATAACAACGCTTCTCAAGTTATTGTCCAGGTAAGTTCTGTTTGATCAAATTACATTAATTTATGATGTCACAGAGATAGAGGTTAACTTGCTTTTGTTCTCTTTTATCTGGTCCTAGGAGACAAAAAAGTACATGGATACCATAATTGGCTACTTTGAGCAGTACACTGAGTGGGTCAAGGAGTCGGTAAGGTGCAGTTACTTCATTGAGAGAAGCTATGTTTAAAAAACTGTAAGAAAGCTAAACAGTGTTAGTAATAAAAATAATAATGCTACTTTGATAGTGTGCTTTATAGTTTCAGTTTTAATACATTTGTACTTATTGTGAGTGGGAAAATCAGTCTCCTATAGTTTTGTTGCATTTGCAGAATGGAAATGGTGAGTTGTATTGGTTGGAATGCAGTGCACATTTAACAGTATCATTTTCAGGGCTAGCCTGAAATCAGCCATTTGTGCTGATACTGCACTGAACCTGACCCTGCATAGTTCAAATTGATGTCATTAGCATCTTGTTTTATTTTTCTCTCTTCAGTTGCAGCCTTTGAGAACGTAAGCTGATGTTTAAAAGACTTTCAGTTGATAGCATACCCTACTGGTATTTATTTTGAATTTAGATAGGATAAGACATAACAATTTAGTAAACTGTAACTGTAAGCAAGTTTAGATTCTTACTTTATTCTGTTAGATACTTTAAACTGTAATTTTTTAATCTTTTTCTTTTTCCAGATTGCCATGGAAGTAGCAGCATGCAAGCCTATTGCCAATGTGATAGATACAGCAGTAGATATTTTTTTATGCAGCTATATAGCTGATTCTGTGGTAAGAAACATTTTGTTACTCAGAATTGGGGCATCGAGGGGAAATAACTTTCATCATACATCTGCATTTAATTATTCTGGCTAGACTCTTCTGAAGTAAAATAATAAAGTATCACATATTAAGTTATGCAAGGAAAATGTTCTGATCTGGATCAAGTCCAAAGACAAACCAGTGCTGGACTTTCTATGTTTTCACTAAACTTAAGCTTCTATAAGCAAGAATCCTGTAAAATTAACTGATTCTGAACCACCTTGAAATGGAATGTGGTAAAAGCATAAAAATCAGAAGCTGCATCTGTAACTGTTGCTAACTTACAGGTGTGAGGTGTGGGCAGGAAGCGAGTGGAAAATACTAAGGAAAAATCAGATATCTTTCCTGAAATTTAGAAAACCTGAATGAGTTTTTATCACTAGACTCGTAGCAGACAGATCTTGATTAATTTCTGTATGTTGGAGACACTGAGCATGGCTTGTAGCAGGATATCAGGGCAATATTGGCTTTTTCATCTTGCCAAAAGAGCTTGGAAAGAGGACAGCATGTATCAAAAATAAAGTAAGACACCATGTGCCTGGAAAGTACCTAAAATGCTTCCTAACTATTACTTAGCTTTATGGCACTTTTAGCCAGATCCTAACCACACTACCAGTAATACATGTAATCAGTCAAAGCCAAAACACTCTAGCCTTGATAATGCTTAACCATGAAATGTTTAATCTCAATAGTGCTTAAGCATGAAAGCCTCCTAATCTATGTTGTACTCATTGATTAGCTCATACATCATAGAGCTTCTGTTCTCCTTTGTGGAGCCATTAACCATCTAGTGAGAGGTGGACCATGATTTTCCTGATGACAGAACTTAGCTGAGTCACGTGGAAGTCAAAATGCCTCTAGTCAATACAAATCAAATTTGAAAAATCATCATTTTAACATCAGGTGAAAACTCAGTTCAACTGTATAATAATGAAATTAGTTACACAAACAGGGCTGCAGTTAGCAAGTTATAAAGTGCCTTGAGAAAGTGCTGGAAACTCATATTTTGACAAGACCTGCAAGAACTAATTTCTGCTGTGTTCTTTTGGTAACAATGGTTACAATATCAAGTAAGGGTTCAGTACTTTACTGATCAGTTTCCTCTATGACCTTTTTTTTCTTGATTTTGCTTGTGCTTTTGTTTCAGAATACCTTCTGGTTTGGTTTGGGAGGCTCTTCAATGTTTCTAATTCCTGCCATAATTTTTGCTGTAAAACTCTCTAAATACTATCGTAGGATGGATACAGAGGATGTATATGATGAGTAAGTACAAATTCCAAAATAAGCTAAATGGCAAATGGATTAAAATGGTTTTTCTGGTGTTTCACATGAAGGCTCTATAGTCCTTAAACCTGTGCTGCCAGATTAGAGCTGCGTGTTCCTGTGTAATGCTGCAGGTCTGGGTCAGTGCCTGCAAAGTGCTTCATGCAGGTGGCCTTTGGTAGCCTTGACTTGCCATGACTGCAGATAGTGCTGGCTCTGACTTTGAGAATCTCATGTCAGAATGAGGTCTTCAGAGCTTTGTGAGCAGCATTTGTATAAATAAGTTCCAAATGTATGAGTTATTAGCTTTGCTAACTAACCTGTTAAGGTGAATTGTGCCTGATTTGTAATCTCCTTGAATTAGCAAATTAGAATTTGCTTTCTTGCTGTCTTAGCTATTCCTAACCAGTCTTTCCTTTTTCAATTGCAGTTCCTCTGTCTCAGGGACTTGGCATTTTACTTTATGATAACTATTCTTACGTATTTTCCTATCAGTTTTTTTTACTGTTTTCTTTTCTGCTCCTTGTTTTGCTCATTGTTCAGTTGGCCTGTGCACTGCATTTCTCCCATTTCACAGTGGTTGTTTTTCATTGCACATTCACAAGTCAGTGGAGCAGAAACAGGCATGTACAGCTGAAATTACTCACCTATTAGTATCTAGTTAATTATTCCTCCTTTTCTGTGTTTTTTTAGTTTCGAAAATATACCCATGAAAACGTAAGACATTTTTGCTGATATTTATTAAAATTATTTTACTAGTGTGGGAGGGTTTATATTTTTAATGTAACTTGTTACTTCAAAAGAGGTAACAGTACATGTTCTATTTCACCAGACTTCATAGATTATATTAGAGTCTCCAACTCAACAAGAATAGAAAAATAATTAATTGATTTTTGGAGAATATAAAAATACTATAAAATGTAAAATTACAATTATACCATAACTCTTAAATGTTACAAAGAAAAAGTTATATTCTATTGTACAGACACAGTTTATCTTTGCATATAATACCATCATCCATGTACATGTCTTAGAAGCCATATTGTACATAGTGCATCTTATAGTTAACATGGTCTTTCTTGGTGTATTTATTTTATTACAGTACGGAAAATGGTAATAATGGTTATCATAAAGAGCATTTATATGGTATACACAATCCTGTTTTTACAAGGTAAACCAAGTCTGAAACTGCATGCCTTCATGTGTTCTTACTTCAGCTTCTCTTTTAATCACATTTTCAATTTTCTTCATGCTTTAAAGTGAATCTATTAATTCTGTTTGGTTTTTTGCATGATTATTCACTTGAGCAAATGCTGTATGATGTATATTTCTCAAATATTCTTTATGTAACATCAGATAAAGTAGTAATTTCCTGCAACTTAACAAAGGAATTGTGTAAATTTGATCTTAAAATCTGTGTAATCAGGTATTTAATCAGCATAGTGGGTGGTCCTAAATTGACAAACCTATTAAAATGCTCTGATAGCAGATGAAAGTGATAGGATGGGAATACATTTGTACTTCTGAGTAGCTTTATTTTTTAAATGGTGAGAAGAGATCTCCTGTGTAAAAAAGCAAGTGTTGCTGGTATGCAGAAAGCATGAACATAGAAAATGGGTGTTTGTGCATGGGTAGGGTAGAATGTAGCATCACAAAGCAGGAAACTCAACTTATGTTTGAAAAAAGGAGGACATTGGGGTTCTTTTCTGCCTCTACAGCTTCTGTGCTGTGAAACATTAGCTAGTTGTAAGACTCAGTTTCCAGGAGGATAATATTCTATATCCCACAGCCTCATTATTTGGGTTTGCAAAGTTTTCAAGTTGCTTAAGGAAGGTTTAAATTTATGATTGAATTTGTATCTTACTGTGCCTTACTTTTGCAACATCATCACTGAATATATAGGTTGAGTATTTGTAGAGAAGATGCTTTAAATAACAGGTAAATACAGAGATCTCAAAGTTCAGGTTTACATATGATGATGGTTATTATTATTATTATTATTATTTAGAACTATATTTTACAATAATTATTTACTGACCAAATCTTCATTCCATATCTCCTTCTGAAGGAAGTCTTTATATAACAATTTTTTTAGTGATATTTATGATCACAGTTGTTGTGGTCTGTTCTGCACCTTGAGGGTGCTTACTCCCCAAGTTAACTGGCAAGGAGTTTAAATCCAAAGTATGATAAACTGGCATATCTAAGGACTCTGACTTCTAGGGACTTACAATATTTTACATAAGACAAAACTAATAATTTCCCAAGTCTTAGAAGTCCTTTTCTGATCTTTGAATCTTTAATATGACTATTAATATTCTTGAGGCTCATAGCACGTTTTCTTATGATATTTCAATCATTGATAAATTGTTTAATTCTGTGCTGCTGAACAACCTAAAAAGTACTAGCATAAAATAATCTTTTACACAAAGATCCACTAGTTCAGTCCTGATTTATTTTTCCTAAATTCTAAGTTATTCAAAATGGGCTTTCATGATAAAATTTAAAGATTCAGTTTGAAGCAGTGCTGTCTTCTGATGTGCTAACTGAGGTAATTTGAAAAACTGCTAATTATGGCATATATGCTTTGAATTTCTCAGTATGGCATTCCCATATGAATAAAATCATGATTTTAATTTTCATTTCAACATACTCTTTGCTTTTATGCTATTCTTGATTTTTCTCATTTCCTACAAATTACTTTTGGAGATACTTTGTGAGATATGACTTTGAATAGGTCTCTGTACACCTATATTTTTACAGCTTTAAAGAATCCCATAGGGTTGGGTTTGGGGTTTTTTTATCCTTAAAAATCAGCTGGATAGTTTTACTGTAAAGAGGTGCAAATATTTTTTTAACACTAAAATATGTAAGTACAAATGAGAGCTACATGAGGTATATGTGTCTCACACAGGTGTTTTTATACACGTCAAAGACACAAATAACCTCAAATGCAGCCACCACTTTTGTGAGAGCAAAATGTGAGGCTGGATTAAACTCACAAAAGAATTTGCATTCCAAGTATTTATTTCTATCATGAAACAAACATAACCTGAAAGGTTGGTGGAGAAAACCATTAATCTATTTTCTCTTGTCTGAAAAATGCTTGATTAAATGAGTACAAAATTGAGAATATCTTAGGCCAGCTGAGCTTGTCTCAGCTAAGTTAGACACAGTATTTCTGTTCCATTTGTGGGCAAAAGAAAATGACAGATTTGTTTTGTGTTTCTTTTTTTTCTTGTGTAGCTCTGTGGAACAGTGGTAACACATACTGGAAATGTTAAGGGGTAAGTAATAAGCCAATTCTAGATCTAGTACTGCTTTACTATTTCAGGAAGTTTGCTCTGATTTCTGCAACATGAATGTTCTGTGAGGTTTAAAACCAAAAAAGTTATTCAGTCATATTGGTGTTTGTATGAAAATCTGTCCCTTCATTCTGTTTAAATTACATTAAAATTCAATGTTTATAAATTTTTTCCTGAATTGTTTTTGTTATTATTTCCAGGCTATATAAATGAGGCTCAAGACTCGAGTACATCATTATTCTTCCAAGCATATTGGCGTTTCCATTCGTCTGACAAATCCTGAGCCACTTGTTTTATGTCAGCTGTACTGTAAATCCCAGATGTACTATTGAATGTTATGCCATAAACTACTGTACAGAATATTTTGTGATCAGGGCACTGCCTCTCAAATACCACTGTTCAAGGCTTGAACTAAAATGTTTTTTTGTTTTTTTACTTTTTTACACTGGGCTTTTTACCTTACATCACAGTATATAAATTAATTAGATTAACAGCCTTTGCCTAGCAATTCTCTGACAATTGTTCAAGTTATTATCTGAAATTGTTGATTTGTGTTAAGTACAGTACATACACGTTTACATAAAAATACATTTTGTATACAGAGACTTTTGTATATACATTTTTCTTAAAACTTCTAAGTGTTTAGTTTTAATATTGTATAATATTCTTCACAAATGAATTTACCAGCATGATCAGTGTTGCTATTTGGTGCTCTTGAATGACTACATTGGACTAAATTTGAATTGTAATGGGGTCCACAGTGTCTCTTTGTGTGTCTGAGAAGCTCAGTTGCAGTTTTGTTTTCTCCCTCTTTTTAGTTTTTTTTTTCTTAATTATTTAATATTTAGTGGGTTTTGCTGTATAGACCTGAGAGGGACTTTTTGGAAAAGTTTGTTTTAAACTTTGGGTGGGAGGGTTGGGAATGTGCGGGATGCGTAATATAGTGAAAAAGCTAAGCTTTCTAGAGTTCAGTAGCACTCAAAAAGAGCATGAAGGATGTCCTATGTTGGCAATTTTTAGAATGCTTTACATTCTCTATCTTCCTTTTCTTCTTTCACACCCACTTCTGTAATGTCCTTAATAGTGTCACTGTGGCTCTTTCGGAGGCAGTGATAGTATTTTTGCTAAATAATATTAAACATTGTGATTTACAATATTGAAATTCAAATTGTTTAGCAATTGGAGTTAACATTTGTACTGTTAGAGTTATTTCCTTGAATTTAGGCTTATGGTTGAATTTTTTAAATAGTTACCAACAGAATTTATCAACAAGGCCAAAACTATGTTACCAGTGTAAAACCTTCTGGCAGGTGAAGTAGTCAGTATATTGATCTAAAATAGTATCTCTTCATCTATCAGTATTGTTAACTTTGTTTCAAACAGGGTTCATTGTCTTGAAGTAGAAATAATCCTGTTATTAATATAATTTTAAAGAAATGCTGAAAAGTGGTACCCAGTCTTTAATCCAGAATAACCTTAAATTTTTCATTTTTATGTCATAAATGGAAACATTTCTAATTGACAGTATGTAGCATATGTGTATATGTAATGTTCAGAACTGCAGATTTTTAAAAGTTTCTATTTTTAATTTGAGAAAATGTTCCCAGTTCATTTAAATAAAAAAGAACTTGCTTAACTACCTGATGTTTGGTTCTCCCTTGTTTTGTTGTGCAGACATCTCTCAGAAGAGTTGCACAGAGTTAAAATCCTATGAGAGTGAATTTCTTTACCCTGATTAAAAATTTTTGCTATATTTGACTTTTACTTTTGCAGCAGGAGGGACTGAAAGAACCTTGGGTGAGGGAGCTTCCAATTTCTACCAAGAATGTGAGTTATGCAAAGATGGTAGGATTCAAGCTAATGAGCTGGGCAGGATATCCATATAACCTGTTTCTGTATAGCACTGCCAGCAAAATTAAACATTTGCTGGTTCTTCAGCTCCCACAGTTCACTGCTGGCATCCTGGCTTACCTTGTAAAAGGACAGTTGTTTTCTACTGATATGACAGACCACAAACTGTTTAATCTGAAGCACAGGCAGACAGGACTGAAATGTCAGATTGAAGTGAGACAAAACACTTGGTGGTAACATAGCAGCTTTAACCCAAAATATATTTGAGTCCAAGCTTTGGTATTTTTCCTTATCATTGTAGGGTATTTGTTTTCATGATTAGACTTGAAAAACCTTGAGAACAAGAGATCTAAAACTGATATAAATTATGTTTTGAATTGGTTTGAACTGTTCAGCAATTACTACAACTTGAGAGACAGATGTCTTTAGTTTCCAGTGTAAAAATTCTCAGTGCTGTTGTGCATAACGAAAGTGTAAACAATACATTTGTTTGTCAAACACTAGGAGGTATTTGAGTGCTTGCAGTAGGATTGGAAATTCTTGAAATTAAGTGTGAGGTGTGGGCAATAAGATTCTTCTGTCTGGCTCAATGAAGGGTGAGAAGACTCCCCAGAAAACAACAGAAGAGTGAATGGTAAGTGTTAAATAGGCTTATGCCATTGTTGTCCTAAGACTTGGCTGGAGCTACACCACTGTGCATTGAAAGAGACAGGAGGAACTAAGGGAAAGAAGCTAGAGATGAAGTCTCTGCTAAAAATGTTATTAAAACAGCCATAGAGAGAATGAGAAGAAAACAAGGTTGTTCTCTCTGTTCAAATGGGGTTTAGTCTTGGGAGCTTGATGGCACATTGACTGGAAGAGCACAGAATACCCAGAATGGCTGTTCAGGTGGCTGCATGTTCATGTTCAAAGCTTTCAGGTTATCTGAGCTGCCACAGCAGCAAGGGGCTCTTGTCCCTCTTCTATTAAAGAAGCTTTTGTTGTGTTGATGTTGTTCTGCTTTGCCATCTGTGTTAAAAGGAATGTTTTTGCCTTGGTATTTTATTTAGCACTACCTAGTGAGTGACTAAATACACAAAATGCTGTTCTGTTCCACCATGTATGGCCAGTCTGAAACCCAGGGTTTCTAGCACCCCACAGCTACTGGGGCATACCTAAACAATCCAATAGCCCTTTCCTGGAGCTGGGCAGGTCAGGCTGGCTCTGGCATATGTGTCTTTGCAAGAAGTGCCTGGTGGGGGTCTTATTAGCCAGAAAAGTACTGTGGATTGCCACAGCAGGGGAGGGTTTTTTCCTCATGACCTTCTGAGTGCTGAGGGAGTTAAAGTGATTTTTCCTTAGCTCTGTTTTTAGTTTACTGCAGCAGAAATTGCTAGGACAGGATTCTGCAATATTCTGTTCTCCTGCCTTTGGTTTACAGCATTTTTACAGCTCAGTTGTTAAGAACATGAAAATATATATTTTTAAAAAAACCCAAAACAGTGATGAAGCACAGATATCTGTCTGACATGCTCTGTGGTCTGTTCCCTGCTGCTGAGACATGTGATAAGTTAGTTCTGCTGTCTTGCTCTGTTGGCTGAATGTGACTCGTGATGTGAAAATGATGATAAAACTTCCAAATGCTTGGTATTTGTTTAGGCCTGTAATACCATATTTTTCTCAAGCTTTATTTTTTTTTCTTGCATACATACTGCTTCCATGGCTCAAAGAATGTGCAGTCAGTCCTTCTGTGCATCCCCACTGCAGGTCATGTGCAGACCAAAAGAAGTGCTAAAGTTGCATCCTTACTGTGAAAATCCACAGAAAACCACTTCCACAAATCAGCTTTTTTACCAGGACACTTACACTACCAGGACATTTATAATCATTCAGATGCAGAGATTGCTTTTGCACTTCTATCTTTTTTTACTTTCATATGGTCTCACAGACCCTAACATGGAGGAGATAGCTATAAAGCAGCTGGAGAATGGAAAATATCTGTTAAAAATCAAATATGACATGTTCATCCTGGATAGGAATGTGCTTCTCAGTTATACAACTATCGTTCTGTATTTAACTGCATTTACAAGACTTGTCTTGTTACTTTCTTGGGAGTTCACACTCCTAAGGTTATTTGACACTCCCTCAGGCCATAAATTATGGGCACTTGCCTACTGAAGTGTGATTTATTATTTTTATAAAAAAGCCCAACCCTTACATCCTGTGTTTTGCTGGAAAGAGCCTTCTTTGTGCACCAAGACTTTAAATTGTGAGCAGCCATTTACTCACTGCTTTCACTTCCTTGGATCGTGTTGTTCAAGGATCTCGGTTCACTCCTCTCACCATGAAGAGTTTTGCTCTCCTGTTCCTGGTTGTGATCTGTGCCATAGGAGGATTGGGACAGAGGCTGAAGCCGAAGAAAAGAAGCAATGGTGAAGAGATCAAATTTCGGACTAAAAGCAAAGATGTTTGCACAATTACCACGGGTGGCGATGACGAGGAGATGAAACTAAGAATTCAGTGCAGAAGCCAAGGCATGTCCTACTGGTGTGAGTTCACTGGCAAACCGTCAGTCTGCCGTGCTTTCAGAAATAATCCAAAGATTTACTGGAATCAGATTGCCGCGGAACTCAGGAAGGTCCCGCACGCTTGCGAATCCATGGAAGTGCTGAAGACCAGCATGTGCCAAAAGGCTCCCCCAGAGGCTCTCATGAGGCAAACAGCTGCTGGTGTGGAGGTAGATCTGGCAAACCACGAAGAGTCAGTCCAGAGAGCTTCCATTCCTATGAGAGAAGTGGGGCAGAGCTCTGACCCAAGCCGACATGGTCAAGCGTCTGAAAATGAAACGGAAGCAATGAAACTGGCACGGGAACATTGCTGGGAATCCCTGCATGGTGTCTGCTCCTACATCATTGGTATCTTCAGGGGTTAAGGATTTGCTTCAGGTAAAACTAATCTGGAAGCACAGTAGAATGTACCCAAGAGTAATTCTGTTGTACTTTTATTTTGATTTTGGGGGTCTCTCAGGGATGTGGACACGGAGATGCCAAGCTTGCTTGCTAAAATCTAACATTACAAGGCCTGTTTTGTGGCTTTTGAGGAGCTAGGCAGCTTAAATTTCCAGTGATCTATATTGGTTCAGGATTCCCATACAGCCTCCTGTGAGGTCTTTAGTATGCAGAGATGTTTGCCCTGTCTGTTTTTAATCCTATGATATTTCAGTTCTAACTGTTTGAATTGGGCTAATTTTTGCCTTCTGTCACTCCATCCCTCTTGTGCTGACTTCTGGATTTATGCCAGGGAAGTAAGATAATTAACAAATGCATCAGATCCAGCCAAATGGTTCAGTTAGAACAAACTCAGAGACAAACTCAGTCAGAGACTGAGAGAATAAAGCTTATTCATCAAAACTGCTGGCTAATAATGAAATATTTTAATGTTAAAAATTACTTCATGAGCCCCTTGCAGAAATGAGAAAACCCAAGTGGACTGTCTTGGTTTGCGAGTCTGTTACTGTAGAGGCAGTAGGGGATCAAATGCAGGCACTTGTCTGGTAAATCTCAGGTTTTCAGCCAGCACTTGAAAAGGCAAAGCCTTCATTGCAGAAGTGATTGGTTTTATACCCATTTCGTTCCAGCTCAGAGAGAAAGCCAGGAGCTGGTGAGTGAACCTGGCAAGCTTGAAAGAAATGGGAATATATGCAGTATGAGCTGGCAGGCCTTTAGGCTGCTAATGATAATTTATGCCTAATACAGCAAACTGAGTAATTCTTTTCTCCTTTTTTTTTGTTTGTTTTGCAGAGCAATGATATTACAGCTGAAGAAGGGTCCTTGCTGCATTTTAATAATTTAGACATAAGAATTTTGGTTTAAAAATCAGTAATTTTTGAAAATCTTTTAGCTGTTTCCTTTTTAAAGAAAAAATGAAACTTTTAAACAGCTCTGAGAAATTCACATAGCTGGAGTGACTATGCTTAAAGTGTTAGGTTTAAACTAACTTTTACCCTAGCCCTTTTACACATCAAGGTGTACTGCATTTATGTAACCAAGGATCTGTTTGACCTTGCATAGGTTTTTGTGTGTACTGACTTGCTTCAGTTTGTTAGAGATGAAAGCTGTTAATGATAATACAATTAGTGCAAACAATAAAAATAAGATTTTTGAAAAAGTACTTGGTGTGCTTTCTTGAAATTTTAACTGGTGCTGTTTGTATAAAGTCACAGTATTTGACACTTGTTTCTTAAGAGATTGTTGGTAGAATGTGTAAGACAAGTTACAGGTCTGAGTCATTGCTTTCCCACTGTGAACAAGTTTGCATGAATATTAATATTTTCAATGTTATGAGGTTTATATTATAATAATGAGTTTCATCCAGCAGGAAAAAAAAAAAGTAGAAATAAGAGAGTAATGTAGTAATAAATTTCTGAACATAGCAGATGAAAAGCATTCACCAGTGATGCATCTGCAGAGTTTGGTGTTACCAGGACTTGTTAGTAGCACTATTAATGTCTGGTTTCAATAGATCTTCTGAAAAGTAACTCCCTTGGCAACTTGGGCCCTTGCCTAAATCTCCTCAAAACACAAAACAAGACCCAGTGGCCTGTTGTCAGATTACAACATGATAATGTTCAGATTATTATTTAACAATGGTCCCTTTTGTTCCCAAGTGAGCTTTGCAGCAGGGATGTAACTGGAAAAAAACGTCATAGTGTAGAATTTAATAGTGCTCTGTGTTTGCCTTGCAAAGTTTCTGCAGGGTATTGTTCAATGAAGTGCTTCTCCAGCTTTACTACAGATTTGTAATTCTCACTGCACAATTCCAGATCATGACTGTCCAATCATTGAACTTTGTGCCTTGTACCAAAAAACTTGAAATAATTTTCTTTCTCCAAGCCTCTTGAAATATATGGAAAAGAATAGCAAGTCATGAACACAGGATCAGTGCAGAAGGTTATATTTACAAGGCAGAAATATGATTTGAATGCTGATGAAATGTGCAAGCTCTATTTTTCTCTGCCATGAATCCAATGTGGCTAATTTTCACTTGTGATCTCAATTACCATTGCCAGGCTCTTGTGCTGTGAGTAAAAGATTTAGTAGTACACCTACTCACCTAATTCTATCATAGAAATTAATATAATTGCCTGATTTGCAAACATGCACAATGCATCAAAGAAATACTAGGGAACTGTTTGCAGTGTTAAGGGTTTTCTTGAGGTGTGCTTTTAAATATTTTAAAACTCCAGTTACATGTGATGCAAAATCCACTCTGCAGAGTGGGTATTTTGCAGTAGTATCCACAACAGTAATGACCTCAAAAATGAGACAATGACTTGCACTGGGAGAAGTCTGGGAGAACCAGTCACCCACTGCTAGCAGGAGAAAAGAGGAGGTTTCATTAGTTCACCAAAAGAACATTTTCCTGTTTATGCCCTCCTCTATTACACAGTGAGTTCAGGAGGCAGAAGAGATGTCTGACACTTTGTAGAAATTCTGATACAGTCTAAAATTTGTGGCCATCACTAATTCTGCTCAGCAGAGGACAAATGTCACACATGCCAGGGTGCTCTTTCCCTTGTGTCTCATTTCAGTGGAGCAGAGCTCTGCTGCAGAGGGCTCCCTGTACTGTGCTGCCTGAAACGACCACCTGAAGTTGCACCACTGAAAGCAGAAATCAAAGTCTTGCACACTTTAATGAAATGCTTTTTGTAACATACTCAGGACTGTAGTTAAGCACCTCGTTTTAGAGAGAGATGAAGATTTTGAGACCAAGTGGATGCATACCATGAATTGCATTTCATTTTGCAATGCTATGCACCCTCAGCAAATCAGTTAAATATAATCTTGCTTTCCAAATGTTTAAAAATTGGATGTTAACTGAAATACCCACTTCAGTGTAGCAGCACTGTGACTGTATTGGCTATGTTACCATTTAATTGTGTTTAGCACCAGAAATGTACAGTCGTGACATTCCAGTTTCCTTCTGAGTATGAAAGTGCTATTCATTAATGAAAGGATGAATTGAGAAGTGTTTGTGGTGAGTTCAGTGCAATCTTAGGGTACCTCATGAATGAGTGAAACCTGCTGTTTCATTCCTTTTAGGTGAACTAGTTAGCCACATATTTGTGAGTACCTCGGGAAATCCATTCAAGTGAAGGTGAAGTTTGTCTTTATTTTCCTGTCAGAGGAACAGCAGGCAAAAACGTTTGTCTGGATTCCTGCAGTCAGGGAGACAACTGATACCCAGGCCTGCTACTTCTGCTGGTCATTCAGTGCAGTGTGAGGTGTCCATCTGCCTCAGCATCCTCATGTTTAGGTTTCCATAGAAGCATCACAAGTATTTACTACTTTTGGTAATGGAAGCCTCCAAAAAAAATCAAAATGAAGCATTTGGAGAACCTGTGTATGCAAGAATGTGTATTTGACACACATGGTTAAGATCCAAAAAAGCCTGGAGTGAGTCTAATGGGGAGCTGTCGAGATGGTCAGGACTGGAGCACCCTCCTGTGAGAAAAGGCCAAGGGGATGGGTTTTGTTCAGCCTGAAGACTTGGGGAGGGTCTAATAGCTGACCCTCAATCCATATAAGAAAGCTATGAGGAATACAGAGCCAGGCTCTTCACTGATGTGTGGATAGGAGAAGAAATCCTTGTCAAAAATTGGTAGAGATGAGGTTCTGACTAAATGAAAACAAAAACATTCAAGAGGATAAACACAGAAATGGGTTCCTCAGAGCAGCTCTGGAATCTCCATCTGTGGAGCTTTTCAAGACCAACTGGGCAAAGTTTAAAGCAACACAGTGTGGCTTGACGACAGCTACGCAGTAGTGCACTCTGGTGTTTTCTGAGGGAATTGTTGAGGTGTGTTCTCTGGTCACTCGTGCATTGTGTGCAGCATTACGTTTTGCATTCTTAATTTTTCAGTAGATGTCATAGTTAGTATGGCATGGATTTTATGGACAGAGATCTCTCACAAAAGGACAAAGGAAAAGCTAAAATTTCCCCAAAGTTTCCCATTGCCTTTCCTACATCTGTAGAAGCTTTATGGTTGTCAATTTCTTTTTTTTTCTGTTTCTCTTGCTGTTGCTTTTCCCAGTCTCTGCTTTCTTCTCGGAAGAGGAGTCAGCACAGGAGATTTTTTTTTTGAGTTCTCTGCTTTTCCCCTTACAAGTGAGAATTGTTCTAATTAGACTTCACAGATCATTTTAGTGACTAAAAATATTGATGCATACACAAGAACAGGAGTAAGAACTCAAAGCAGAGGAGGTGCAGTCAGTAGATGAGAAGACATTGGTGCTCTCTCATGGACACATTGTTCACTTCCCCATCTTGAATACAAATTAAACTGCTTGAACGAAAGGCAGGGGGCCAGATCTGGATTTCCAGAGTGGCTGTGCTCCTGTATGTGCAGAGCAGGAATAAAATTAAGCAGATGTCTGATGTGGAGTGGAAGTTCCTGTTCCCCTCCCGCCGCCCTCCTCAGCAGCTATAAAACTGTTTGCATAACCCGCTGCTCGCCACAGGCAACCCTCCCTCCATGGTGGCCCCTGCAGCCTTGGGCTCACAATGGCTGTACTCAGCAGGGGAAACAGAGGTGTCCTTTTAGATTCTGCTGGCTGCAGATGTGAAAAACCCTGCAACACTCTGTCACTACTGCTGTAGCCAGTAAAAATTAATGTGCCGGTGGTGACATTGAGTGCCCCTTTATTTGTCTTACTGGTGTAACATGAGGGCACTCCAACAAATGCAGCTGCAATAAAGTGAAGAATGTGCCTAGGAGCTGAAGAGGGCTAGAAGCTTCATGATCAAGGAAATGGTGAGCAAAATTCAGGCACTGACCTCTCCATTTCCTCTGGCAGCCAGCCCAGTAGGAGGGCAAGTGTGCTACCCCCATCCTCCTCTCTCACCCCTCTCCAAGGCACCTGCAGACCACAGGGTGCTCTCACTGAGGTACTGGGATGACCCCCTGTCTCCTGTACTCCAGAAATGTACCACGGGGATCCACAAATGTGTGTTTGCAGCTGGGGAAGGTTATTGGATGCCCTGGGAATAATTGGTCAGTGTGGGACGGTGACAGGAGTAGGACCGTGGAGCAGGGTTGCCACAGCTGTGTGCAGAAAACATCACCTGAGCCTGTTGTGGCTGTTTAGTGCCTCAGATGGCACAATTGAAGCTGAAGCCCAAGTGTTTGAGCAGCACCTGTTTTTGCATGGGGGGAATTCACATCCTCCAGGAGGGCTCCTCCAGAGCGAGCTGCCTGGCCCAGGAGGGCTGTGCTGGCCCTGGGGCTGCTCCTGCTGCACTGCTGGGGTTGGGCTGTGCCTCTGGGGTGCTGTGGGGCCCTGCTGCACTGCTGGGGTTGGGCTGTGCCTCTGGGGTGCTGTGGGGCCCTGCTGCACTGCTGGGGTTGGGCTGTGCCTCTGGGGTGCCCCTGAGGACAGGGGTTGGATTCTGGCTGTTCTGCAGGGACTGCCTGGAGCAGCCTTGCTCAGGGCAGGGCTGGCTGGCAGGACCCTGGGGGCCACAGCAGGAGAGACACCAATGTCTTTCATGTCACATTGGTGAACTTGGGCCATGGGCAGGTGGGTTTGCCCCACAGGTGGATGCCAGAGCAGAGGGAGATGTGGTTTTTCAGAACAAGATGTCTGTCTTTCCCCAAGACCCTCCCCAAATAGTGCTGTCCCTCATGACCCATCCCATGCCACTTCCTCTCATCAGAGAGATGCTCCAAGACTTGTTGTTAAAGTCCCTCTACACAAACCCAGGTGGTGTCTGCCACGAAGGGAAGCTACTCCAGGATGACAGTTTCACAATACAGCAGAAAAGAAGAGGTAAGAGCCATTAAATGACAGAACATCACCTGCACTCATGTGTCTCCCCTGCCTTCTTGGACCTGACACCTTTTGCAGAGTTGGAATCAGTTCAGTAGCCTTTGGTTTTGCTTCACACTGATCAGATGGTGTCTGGACATCTTCTCGGCTCAGGGTAGGTCTGCAGCTGAAAGAAAGCAGAAACACCATTTCCTTTTGCCTTCGGGAATGATAAAACTTTTTATAGAACTCTACATCTTTCAACACAGCAGTGTTCTTTGGCAGGAACATACTTCATTTGAAGCACAATAGAAACAATCATTGTGATTTGAAGGAACAACCAATATTTTTTCATCCTCACTATTAATATTATTTTTTTGGTGGAAGGTTGTGTTTCTGACTTTGAAAAAACACAGGAAAGTGTTTCTGACTCTGAAAAAACACAGGATCCAAACCTTAAAGATTACTTCTAATCTTTACCACCAGACAAATTATTCTTCTGGGTATATCATGGCCCTTTTAAAAGATCTATGTTTTAGTTTAACTCAAATAGAAAAGAGTAGGCTATTATTACCTTGTAGCTACAGCATAATTTACATGAACAAAGTCTACTGTCTTGGACTAGAAAGCAGTGTAGAAAACTGACTGACTTTAGCATCTGTGAGAAGAAAGGCAGATTGTAAATATCTCAGAGACAGGAAGAAATCCACCTGAAAACGATATTCTTGAGTAATTAATTTTTTCATGTCTGTGTTTTTCTGCATTATATAAAATTTATTTAAAAAATAATTCTTGCCATATAAAGACACATATAATATTTTAATTTCTCACATGCTTTCTACAGCAGCTTTGTGTGAGTGCATCACTTTTCATCCCGTAGACCTGGAAAGGAAAACTGAATGCAACAGAATGCTGTTCTCAGCTCTAAATTTCGCAGTTGTAGACATTGTTTAAAATTGCAGTACATTTTATTTCCACATTCCATTCTATTTGTACATTTCAGGATGTTTAAAGACAAAAAGAAATATAAATGTGGCTTCTTGCATCTGACATAGACATGTATCACTATCCATCTTTAAAAGGTTGGGAAAGAGAGACGTGTAAGGGAGCCTCTGACAGCAGATGTGTCGACAGAAATTAGGATGTTAAACGGCTCTGTGGGTGTATTTAAGCAGAAGCAAAAATTTAGCACACAGTTCTGTAATCCTGCTGGATGAGCACACCCAGGGGAACAAAGCCTGTCCCTCGTGCTGCAGCTTTGGGCCCGGGACGTGCAGCCCTGGGAGGGCTCCCAGGCACAGCCAGCCTGCCCACAGTGGCTGTGTCTGTTCCAGGGGCTGATGCACCTGGACACTGCCCTGCAAAACGCCCCTTCCTCAGGGCTTGCTGCTTGGATTGTATCTGCCTGCAGGTCTCTTCTCCAAACACAACTCTGTCACGCTGCAAAGTGCAGACAAATATATATATATAGTGTGCCATTGATCTTTGTGTTCTGCCCAGTGAATACAGACCTGCCTATGTGTGCCAGCACAGACTTTAATATACATCTCCCATCTGAATGCAGCAGTCTTTCTCTGGTTTAGTTATGTTTATACTTAATTAAAGCTGTTACTCTTCACTTCTTTCTGTTCATCACCTTAAATACAATGATTTGGAGAAGGGAGAACAAGCTAATAAAGAGAGGAACAGAAATAATATCTAAAACCTAATCTGTGTTTTTATATTTTAAAAAATCTTTGTGCAAATATTAAGCAGCTGAATCAACAGAGAACTTATTGATGGGTTAACAGGAAAGGGCCTTTGATGATGCCAAGGTTTCATTGATTATTCCAAAACTAAAATTTACAAGTATCTATATGGCAAGAAGACAGCAATGAATAAAGTGGCTTTTGCCCTCTGTAATCATTCTATTTTATGTAATGCTTAAATAAATTATGGTTTGAAATTATTTTGTGAGATCATTTCATGAATTTTATTGACCTTCAAAAATCTTTTCAGAAGATCTGTCCCTTCAGAAGCTGTCCAAATGTTATCATTTTTATTCTTGATCCTGTCTGGTGCACCCCATCTCTCCCCCTGTGCCATTGAGTCCTTTCCTGGTGCAGACCACAGTTACACAGAACACTTCTGTCAGCAGCTCGTCCCAGCTCAGAGCAGTTTTTGGCTTTCAGTGGTGCTGAAACGAGGCAGGTCTAAGGGTACTTTGTGAGCTCAACTATACTGTAAAATACTGCTGTCCAAAGGAATTGGATGGCTGCATTCACTCTCAGATCCAAGGTCAGATCCTGACCTGACACCCCTGTGTTCCCCACTAAACCACATCCCAGGTGCCACATCCACAGACCTTTTAAACAGTTCCAGGGATGGTGATCCCACCACTTCCCTCAGCAGTCTGTACCAATACCTGACCAGCCTTTTACTAACTAGTTTTTTCCTAACATCCAATCTAAACCTGTGGCAGAACTTGTGACTGTGACCTCCAGTTCTGTCCCTTGTTACCTGGAAACAGAGGCCACCCCCCACCTCCTTTCAGGAGTGATAAGAAGTGATAAGGTCTCCCCTGAGCCTCCTTTTCTCCAGACTAAACACCCCCACCTCCCTCAGCTGCTCCTCATGGCACTGCTGCTCCAGACCCTTCCCCAGCTCCACTGCTCATCTCTGGACTCAGTCCAGCACCTCGATGTCATTTTTGGAGTGAGGGGCCCAAAACTGGACACAGGATTTGAGGTGTGGCCTCACCAATGCCGAGTACAGGGGGGCAATCACTGCCCTGCTCCTGCTGGCCACACTATTACTGGTATAAACCAGGATGCCATTGGCCTTCTTGGCCACCTGGGCACAGCTGGCTCATGTTCAGTCACTGTCAAACAGCAACCTCAGGTCCTTTTCCACTGAGCAGCTTTCCAGCCACTCTGTCCCCAGCCTGTGGTGCTGCCTGGGCTTGTTGTGACCCGAGGACAGGCACCAGCACTTGGCCTTGTTGAACTTCATAAACTTGGCCTTGACTCATCAATCCAGCCTGTCCAGATCCCTCTGCAGAACCACAAGTCATTAGATGGTGTCATCAATAATACATAGATAAAACTCACTATTTAGGAATTAAAGGTTGTGTTGAATACTCTAGGACTCAGTTTCTGGAGGCTGTGGATGGGCAGTGTGGGAAGTGGTTGTGGGAAGGCTGTTCTTTAATGGATACAGCTTCCAGCCCTGCTCCCAGCCTCGTTAACAGGGACTGAGGTCCTCTTTACCCACATACAGGAGAAAAACCCCTGAACCCCCTTATGGCATGGAGTAGGACATAGATGTGAGATTCCTCTGCAGGCACAGAAGAACAAATAGAATTAAAAATCAGTAAAAGGTTACTTGTTGTGATTCATGTGATATCAGAGGGGAAAACAGTACTTTAAACTAGAATTGGGATTGTAGTTCTGCACCTTCAGCAGCGACATTCTGGTCATGCTTTTCACCCATTTTCAGAAAAGTTCTGGCTGAACAAGACTGAATACTTCTAAAAAATGTCCTAAATATTAAGAATTATGCCAGTTCTCTGCAAAACCATTTTTAAAAAGTATTAATACCTAATGTTTATTAATTTCTTGTCTGTTAATGATTTCCACGTGGAGGAGCTGTAGAGTTAGAAATGATCCAAGGAAAAAACACTTCAGAGAAGTCATCTCTTCTCTAGGTTAACTGAGCAACCCCCTAATCTATCATAACTGCTGAGGTATGTGCATCCTTTCAGCTTTTGCTAACCACAACAAGTAGTACCAGAACTTGGAAAGATGGATCAGGAGAATTCTTTACTTTGTTAGAGGCTTCTATTCACTACATACCTGAACCTGCTGAGATCACTAAAATGAAATGGCAAATAAGATTTGTCCATTTCCTTTGGCCTTTCCCTGTGCCTTCTGAGGGTTGTGTCAGGTGTGGAAATGCTGAGAGCTCCAGCCCACAGAGCAGCTGTGAAATGCAGAGCTCTGTGTTCATTCTTCTGACCTGCTGAGCTTTCAGCAGGAGTTTTCAGAGCCCCTTCCAATTGTGAGCTCTGGAGCCTTACAGCTTATACTTCTTTTCAAGGATAACCCAAGGATCATGGAGGATAAACTTTATGGCTAATCCTGTCAGTGGACAGGTCCTACTTTGGGGCTGACAGGCCTTGTGGAGGCAGAGCTTATGTTAGCCCACGACCACTTTTTCTATGTAGCTGAAATAGCTTCTTCAAAGGAAGAAGTAATAATCTAATAATCTAACAATCAAAGAGTTGTCACAGCTGTGACTGTCTTTGCTGGGATAACTGTGGTGGTTTGGGAGCCAAGGCAGTGTCAGTGTAGCTTGGACATCAGTATTTTTAGTGACAGAAAAGTTCTGGGAGTGAAGCTTGTGCTGGTTCCTTTTCATCTGGAATCCACTGAAATAAAATTTTCTGTTAGTTATTTGCAGGATGGAGGTCTCTGGTGGGTGACCCCAGGCACCAGTGAAGCCTCCCACAGCCACTCTCTCTCTCTCCAGTGGGATGGAGGAGAGAATTGGGAGAGAAATGGAGAGGAAAGAATGTGGGTAGAGAGAAATACATCTGAATAAGTGAAGGGAAAGCGGGGAAAAAACAGCAGGTGATGCAAGGTGATGATTTACACCTCCCCCAAGCAGGCTGGTGCCCAGTAAGTCTCCAAGCTGGGGTTACTCTAGAAGGAGAACCCCCAGTTTTATTGCTGTGTGCAATGTCAGACAGCATGGAATACCCCTGTGGTCAGCTGGGGTCAGCTGTCCTGGCTGGGACCCTTCCCTGTCCTGGCACCCCCCAGCCTCCTGCTGG
>VZRX01018122.1:10218-60688 GCA_013398075.1 Notiomystis cincta | reverse complement strand
CATCTGAATAAGTGAAGGGAAAGCGGGGAAAAAACAGCAGGTGATGCAAGGTGATGATTTACACCTCCCCCAAGCAGGCTGGTGCCCAGTAAGTCTCCAAGCTGGGGTTACTCTAGAAGGAGAACCCCCAGTTTTATTGCTGTGTGCAATGTCAGACAGCATGGAATATCCCTGTGGTCAGCTGGGGTCAGCTGTCCTGGCTGTGACCCTTCCCTGTCCTGGCACCCCCCAGCCTCCTGCTGGGGAGGGGGCAGGTGAGGGGCACAGAAGGCCTTGGTGCTGCTTGGTGACAGCTAAAACATTGTTCTCAGCACTGTTCTAGTCACAAGTTCTAACACAGCACCATATGGGCTGCTATAAAAAGCTAAATCCATCCCAGCCAGACCCAGCACAGTCTCCTACACCATAAAGCCCCTGGTTTTCCATTCCTCTTTCCTGCTTTCCTTTTCCTGGAACAATTTCTTGGTTCCTGTTTCCATTTTCCCACTGTAGTTAAGAAGTGTGCATGAAATGAATGTTTATTCTCTAGCAAGTGCTAGAAACATCTTGCTGTGCTTGGAGCCAGTGCTGAACTTCAGAAAACTTTGAGGCAGTCAGAAACTCATGAGAGTTTGTGCAGTGTAGATTCTTAGTCAAGGTGGAACCATCCATTCTTCTCTCTCCATGCAGAATATGCACTGCTCTTTTCAACAAATATACAAATAAAACCACTAATATTAATGACTATAAAAGAAAGAAAGAAATTATCCAATGCTTATTACATTATCTTACATTATATTATATGCTGTATATATATGCACATGTGTATTTATTAGCACAGCTTAATTTATTTACATACTTAAGCTTTATGGAAAGGGTCATGAGAGTAGATAAAGACCAGAGCTATCCCTGATATAATTCCCAGACTTTTGAAAGTCCAAGTATTCTGACCAGGACTGCATTAGAGGAAAAAACTAGAAAGGAACTCCACGTTTCTTTGATTCTGAAAGTAAAAGGTTCAGATCACATGTGGTTTACAGAAGCCCAGACACAACCTCAAAAGAAGCTGTCAGCAGGTAGGAAAGGATGTCTCTCTAGTGAACCCCCTCCTGGCCTGTACACACTCTGTCTTCAACTCCATTTGTGTGGATCCTGGGTCACTTTGCAACAACATCACGGTGTGGAAGGATTTCACCACTGATTTAGTCACTGTTTGAAATGTTCCATGCCATAACCCTTTGCTGATCTTGGTTCCTTTCAATTAGTATTTCTGCTGTGTCTACACAAAGTAATTCAGAACTGACCAGTGCATACATCAGAAAAAACCTAAACCAAATGCCCAAGTAATTTAAAATTCCCACTAAGAAAAATAAATGTTGGACTAAATTCTCACTAAGAAAAATAAATGTTGGACTAAATATAGTCCACCTTTATGAGAAGATGGACTATAACTAGAAGAGGGCTGAATCTCATTTCTTACCTTCAAGCTCCTGAAGTAACTCTACAAGTTTTGCCTTAATGCAAACATGTTTTTCTGCTTTCCAGGTGGAAGAATCTGTGTCCTCCTTTGCTGCAGTGCTTTGAAGAGAGCTCAGGCACTCGTGCCAGCTGAGAGAGGCTGGAGCATCAGGCTCAGTGCTCATGGCAAGCAGGGCAATCCCTCTGTTCTAGGATGCTGTCTGATGATTTCATGTGATGTGTCCATTTCTGCCTTCTCATAGTTATGCTGACTTGCAATTACCCTGAGCAGACTAAAGGCAACCAGTAATCCACAATGGCATCTTTTTGTTATTTTCCTCACTTTATCTCTCTGTGAGAGACCCATCCTTTGTCTGATTGTATTTCTGAAGCTTTTCTGGTCAGACAGACAGGCTCTTGCATTGCTCTAAGCTGTGAAAGTTGTAGCAGACTGAGACAGCAGTTGGTCAATAGTTGTTTCCCCTGGCTGCCAAACCAACTTGAGGGTGTCCTGAATATCCTGAATCTCTGCTAATAAATCCAGCAGCCAGCCTGCTCAAATAAAACCACAGGACTCTGAAATGGCTGCTCTTGGAGAATCTTTAGCTGTGCCTAAGGTAGAGAAGTGATTAACTTGTATTAGAGTCAAAAGTAAATGAAAATATACAAATTCAGGCTTTGAGGATAAGTTCTTCATAATATTGGAAAAATCACTATGAAACACCTTTCAGCCTAGTATCCCCTTATTTCATGTTGTTTTTCTTCTGAGATTTTTTAAAATAAATATATCCCCTGTATTCTGTGAGAGATAAATCCTACAGAAGAAGAAAAAACAGTTGTGGGGTTTTTATCTATCAAATGCCATCTCTTACTTGGTAAACCTGTAGCATTATCAGAAGAAATCAAAATCTTAGTCTACTTAGATTTGGATATGTTTACTACCAACTCTTGTGTTTTGTATACTAACAATCATTTTTATAATGGCATCAGCATTTAACATCCTGTATAGAAGAGGGTAATCATGTTTATTTAATGGCAAATATTTATACTTTGAATTGTTTCAAAGTCAAGGCAAACTTTCTTTAAGGTTGGTCTGACATACTTTCACAATAAAATTAAGGGAGGGGAGACATCTCAAATTTCCTGTGTTTGAATTCAGAAAGCCTCCTCTTGCCAAGGCAAAACACTCTGTAAACTCCATTTAGCATCAAAATTTTTGGTCTTCTGTATAATATGTGGGGTTTTCCTCTATATTATCTCATTAAACAAGATGAATTTCCTCATTATTTCAGAAACATTCCTCATGGTCGTGCTCCATCATGGGCTTGGATCTGCTTGAGTTGGTTAAAACCAGTTCTATTTTTGTGAAAACACAGCTGTCCTTGCCTACAGAGATAAAGCAATGCAGGTCTGAAGGCAAACTCTGCCTTTTCCAGCTGCATGTGGCAGTGTGTTCAGTGAGCAGGTCAGCAACACATGGGCAGCTGCTGAGTGCCACTCACGAGCTAGGAGCCAAGAGGGCTGAACCTCTGCTGGGCAGAGCCTTGGCAGTGATGAATGCCAGGATTTTTTAATCAGAATGTTGTCAACATTATGCATCAAGTAAAAAATAGAGAAACACTGCAAGTAAAAACCACTGACTTCATAGACAAAGAAGGTAAACAGTAATAGCAGACTTGCAAATGATGGATAAAATTATTAAGCTGTTAGTTTCACTTAGAGATAACCACTGTTTGAAGCAACAGTGTTCACTCAATTTACTAATGTTTCAGGAATGCAGTTCTTAAATTCAAATGTGAACCTCTGCATGAACTGGAGTTTGCTATAAAACAACCTTACTATTTAATCTTGTAAAGTGCTCTTTTTTTATTAGCTTAAAGTATAAAGCAGTCATATGATGTCTGTTGTTCTGTGATTAACTTACAGTTAACACTTGTTTGAATTAGCTGGTGTTTGTTTCTTTTCATTTGGGTTTCATGATATTAGTTTTCATTTGGATGCTGTTCTGCCAAATTCAGTTGTCAGTTTTGGCTAGCTTGTAAAATAATTGGACAGTGTTAAAGACCCAATGAGGAGAGAACCTGATGCCTTTTTCATCTTTATTTACCTAATGTGAATTTAACGCCAGGTCAGAAGTAACTGAAAATTGTTAACTGGTGAGTTTGCTTCCACTTCTTTCAAATAATTGTGCCTCCATGTAGAATAATTAATTAGCAGATCTCAGTGCACTGAAACCATCACTACATGTTAAATTAAGCAGCCTCTGCCAGAGAAAGGCCAGTAGGGTGTGGAATATTCTTGTGAAGTGCTGGGCACAGGCAGGAGAGCTGGCAATGGTGTCACTGCCTGTGTGAGGAGTATTTTGTTGCTCTGTAAAAGGCCTGCAGCACTTAGGGCTGTGAGCTTACTGTCTTTGGTAAGTCCTGGGCTCACACCATCAAGAAGGAAATCAAGTTATGAATTCCTTGCCTGAAGCTTGTTTGCCTAGGGATGGGAATGCCGTGCCAGGGAGCAGCCACTGTAAAAGGTCCTTGCACTGGGGGTGGAGGTGTGGCTGCCACATCTGTGAATTCACACTCCTGGTCTGTCAGCAGGGATTCCCAGCAAAATTATGTCCACCTACAGCCTGGGCCTGCTTGTATTTTGTTAGTGAGCAGCACAAGAACAGGCTGCTTTGTTTTAATTACAGTAAGAATTACATTTGATGATGTGTGTACCTATACACCAAAAATTGCCTGAGTGCTGCAGGACAGTACACAAACCTTAATTTGAAATGTAGCTAGCTCTTCACATCACTGATGCTGGATCTGTTTTAATTCACTCTGCCTGAGCATTTGCACAGAGAAAAACATCCTGTTGTCCACACCTATGGCTGACAAATAGCTGGAGCCACAGTATTCCATGGAGCCACATTTGTAGGTGGCCAAAGGAATTCAATCAACCATTTGTATTTACTATTCATAAATTAAATTTAAGTTTACTATTTGTGTATAAAATTTATTTTCTATTCTGTGAGGAAAAAGCTATGAATGAACATCTCTTGATGTCACAGAGAAGATATCACAAGATATCATTTGCAGTTTGCAAATAATGCACAGTAATTTGCAGATAATAGTACAAATGATAATAATTTCCTATATAAAAAATACATATATGTGGATAATATTTAAGCAGCATTAAGAACTAACTGAGAAAATACTGTGCTTCTTCCACACCAATGAATCATACCTAGGAATAAGCATAAAACATCTTCTTCTCTCTGCTTAAACAGCAGAATTTAATTATAGATTTAATTATAATGGTTCTGATGAAAAACTAAAGATTCTAATTACCTGTCTGAATTTTCAGTCAAAAGGCACAAGAGTATGTCTGGACTGAGATTTTCCATACAGAATTTACACTGGGATTTGGGTATCCATGTTTGTAAATTCTCAATGATTTCCTTTATTTGCCAATTTTTTACTGTGTCTTTTATTTTAATAACTAAACATCTCTCCATAAATTTTACCTTGCAATTTAGCTGTTCAGGTTTGCCATTTTTTGCATGGATAAAATTATCTTTTGATGAATTGTCTGCATTGTTTGTTCTGTGGCAAAACTGTGCCTGCAGTTTACAAGCAAACAATATTTTGGCTCAGCAAAAAGCTCAACTAAGGTATATTTTAAAATGTGCATGACAGAAAGGAAAAAAATGCTTTATTGGAAATTGTATCATAAACAGGTTTTTGCAGCAACTTTTTGTGGGCAATGAGTTACTAATTAAGCACCTAAGAAACTGAGCTCATACTTTAATTTTGTGTACTTTCTTTTCAAGTTGAAAGTCAAGGAAAGTGACTGTTCTGATCACCTGATAGGACAGCTGCCAGAAGGGTTTCTGAGGTACAGGATGAATAAGTACTGTATGCCCAGGTAGGTAAAAGTCATCCACAAAACATCAGTTCATATCTAATGAAAACAAAACAAACCAAAAAGATATTCTGAGGGCATAGCAATAAAGCTGCCTGATGTCCAGACCAACCTCCATAGACTGAAGCTGGTTTTTATGCACCTAGATAACTAAATCTTGGTTTGCTGAGGTTTTGAAATCACCTAAGCAGGTCAGGCAAGAGCTCCAGCTGGCTGGAGATTATCTCGAAGATGACAGCGCCCATGTCAACAAACACTTGACTGCAGGATTCTCCACAGAAGCTCCTGCACACTCAAGAAGGGAGAGCTGACATGTCCAGCTTCTGTAGAGCCTCAGGGAGGGAGTACCAAAGCTCCAGAAAGCAGATCTTCACTTCTGCAGCCTTTTCTCTGCCTGACCTCCCCATTTTTGTGGACTAGGCTGATATGGCTTATCCACAATGGGGCAGCTGAACTGACACTGACATCAAAACTGACTTTGCTTGTCAAAGCCATCCAGTTTTGGAAGTGGTGGAGTGTGTAAATATTTTCAATACCTTGTGGCTGCTTTCACCAATAAATGGCATTTTGTAAACACTGACAAAAATATCATTGCTACATCCTCTACAAGAAAATTCCCATTCCAGGTGAGGAACACCTGGCATCTCCTGGTGAATATCCCTGAAAAATCTGTGACAGAGCTGGAACAGGAACACACAGCCCCTTCCTGTAGAGCTTGTGCTTGGCCACATTTCCATGGTTCCTTACATACTTGTAACCTTCCTCTCTTACCCACCTGGAGACACCGTCAGCCTCATGGCAAGGCATGTCTGGGTGGTTTGGGGAGGTTTGTGGCTTGGCAGCTCCTTGCCAAAAGAGCAGCTTGCTCAAAGCTCTTATAGCTGAACCTATACCCTCATCTGTCAAAATAATTTCAATTCATAGTTTGTTTACCCAAGCAATTGGGCATGTTAAAACTGTACCTAAATTAGTACCAGAACATGAGGTTAATATAGGCCTTTGGCTTCATGCTGTCCCCAGAGTAATTAGCCCTGATGAGAAGCTCATTAGCTGCAGCACACAGCCACACTAATGCAGCTGCACAGTTCTGAGGATCCCAGCTAAATACTAAATACTTCAGCTGGTGTTCAGTGTGCCTACTGTGTGGTCTTAGTGTAGGATTCCTGAGCATGACAGTGCCTCCCTTACTTACCTCTCACATTCTCCCACTTCTCTGATTCCCTTCCAACCTGACACATTATATATTTTCTGATCCCTGAGTCATCCCTGCCCCTAATTCATCATCCCCTGCCAGTGTTAGCTACAGATCTTTCACATTTAGTGGACTGTTGCCAATAGTTTCACCCATACTCATGCCAATCAAAAGCGCACAAGGCACATCTGATGGCTGAACTCGATCAAAAAGCATACACAGCTCAGGAGACAGTCCTGATATACAGACCAAACCCTCTGGATTTTGAGTAAATGCATCCATTCTCTGCATTTCTGTCCTGCATGTGGTGCAGAATTGCACTTTTTCTTCCTAATTTTTGTTGGTGATTTTTTTAAAGAAAGCTAACAGTCTCCTCATTGCCAAACCAGTCCAGACAATGCCTATAGCTCTGTCCCTTTGTATCATTCCATTTATATTGGATGGGAAAGAGCCAAAGAGGAATACCTGTCTATATCCAACAACAGCTTCAGCTTTCCTCTCTTCTTGCATCCCTCCTTTATTATGATATTCCCCAAGGATACGCAACAAATGCCTCACATTTCTTCAGTAAAAGCACCTGAAGCAAACAAGCTGCAAAGAGGGATGCCTGTCCCCAGCTCTGAATGTGTTTTTTTACCTATCTAATGCTTTTTCTTTCCATCTGGTCCCTCAGTGAGCACTCATGATGTAACCCATGTCTTTACACACACAAAAGTTGGCAGAGAGGGGGTAACAGATCACTGCTGTGCAGCTGAACCTTAGACCTCTCTGTCACTAAATCTGCAGGAGCCTGGATTGGTTCCTGAGTTTCGTGCTCATGACCATCTCACCATAATGAACATTGTCCTAAATGCAGTCACATAATCAGAGAATCCTGGAATGGTTTGGATTGGAAGGGACCTTAAATACCACCTAGCTCCACCCCCCTGCCATGGACAGGGAACCTTCCACTAGACCAGTTTGCTCAGAGCCCCATCCAGACTGACCCTGAACATTTCCAGGGATGGCGAGACCACGACCTCTCAGGGTAACCTGTCCAGTGTCTGGCCTCCCTCATCATAAAAGAATTTCTCCCTTATTTCTCACCTACTCCTAACCTCTTCCAGTTTAAAGCTATCACCCCTTGTGCCTTCATTACCTGCCTTGTACAAAGTCCCTCTCTGGCTCTCTTGTAGTCCCTCTTTAGGTACAGAAAGGCTGCTGCAGAGTCTCACTGCAGCCTTCTCTTCTCCAGGCTAACTCTCCTGCCTCAGCCTGAATTCACAGGAGAGGTGTCCTGCCCTCTGATCAACCCAGTGGCCCTCCTCTGGACTGGTATTACTTACTACTCAAATAGTCACTTATTTGGGGTTTTTTAAGTTCTTCAGTATCTTTTTTTTTGTGACAAAGGGCAACAAAAGTTGCAAAGGTACCTTTGGAATGCTTTGTGGAATTTTTTTCATTATCCATATGAAATTCTTCTAAACACAATGATAGTGCAGCATGTTGAGGGGTTGCAGGATACATCCCTGAATAGCTGGTAAAAGACATTTTAGAGAAGCTCATGATCTGATAAAGTTCTTATCATTGTTCAAGAGAAGGGAAGGACTCGGCTGAGGGAACACCTAAATTACGCAAGCACACCTTGTCACCCCCAGAGCCGGGCTTTCTTCTGCACCCGGAATGAGAACTGGCTCTTTTCCAGGGAGGTGTGTCAGAGGTAAGCGAACATGGCACTGAAGGATCCTATTGTGTTGTAACAATCTTTCTGCGGAGCCGAAGGTGTGGCCCTGCCTTTATAAATACCGCCTGCTCTTCCAAGGAGCTCCGGCGCTTTGAAAGAGGGGAATTGCAGCAGGAGCTGCTCTGGGGTGTCTCCGAGCCCTGTGCAAGGTAGGTATTTTATTTATCTTCCCTTTGCACTGCTCCACTTGCAGCAGAAGGTTACTGTCACATCTTCATCCATTTTAATGTTATTACTTGCTGTGTTTGCAACAGGACTGTAAACACCCCATGAGGGTCCCTAAAGAGGGGTTTATGGAGTGAAAATTTGTGTATAGCGTAAGGCATGAAGCAGGTCAAGAAAGAACTAAGCAGGGCCTGCTCACATAAGCTGCTACCTGTGCATTCTACATTCTAAATTCATGTAACAAAAGATATTTGCAGATAACTGAATGTTGAAGTAGATTCCTTATTAGTGTGGCTGCACAGGAATTTCTGCTTTCTAAAACAAAAACTTGGCTACAGAAATTGCTATGATGGAAACATCTAAAAAATACATTTAGGGATTAAATCATCAAAATGCCAGGTTAAAGCCTTCTCTGATCCTGAAAGCTGCTTTATAAAGACAAACCCTACAGAAATAAGCATGCTCTGTGCAGATGCAGGGATCACCTTGATAATAATTTGCTAACTAGCTACATTTCAAAACTGAAGTTGCACATTTATCCCTGGAATTTGGTGGCTTTAAACACAGCCCAGTACACTGCAGGTTATCTTCAAAAGCAGTTCTGTTTGTTTAGCAGTCAAGGTGGAAAAGAATACATCAAGGGTTACTTTTTGATGTCTGGAATGACTACCATAACTTTTTTTCAAAGCAAATTTGAAACACTGGCATAATCAGTGAATTACAATGATTTTCAGGATGCCTACAAAATAGTTTTCCTCAACTTGAACCACAGGTTTCCTTTCTGTCTGGCATGGTTTTTGATAATAGCCAGAGGTTGGAGACAAAAATGCTTATGAGTCATTTTAAAAAATGGGAGATAGTGGAAACAACTGCTTTTTTGTTATAACTTAAGATATCCATCTGAAATTGACAAATCCCAGGTTCAGATTCCTTCTGTGACTGCAGAAGAGATTTTAATTAAGGTACCTCAGTCACTGGGCAGTAGCAAGTCCTGGCAGTGATCCTTCTGTCCCCATTGCACAGGTAACTGAGTAACTGGAAGTTACTCCACAGCAAGGATAATTCATGATGGCATATAAACCAGGTATTATTTACACAAAGGACAGATAATTTTGCTGATAACATCAATTTAACAGGTACCAAAGAGCAGTGCCGTGCCATGTCTGAAACACTTTGACCGCCAAATGTAATCCAGCATTAAGTGAAAAGGTTTTTATGGTTTTGTTTGGCTTTTTGTTTCCTTTGAAGGTGCGTAACAGGAAGAACAGAGACCATGAGGATCAAAAGCTTTGGACTCCTTTGTGTGTTGATGCTGGTCTCCCAGATGCTACTTGCCAACTGTGAAAGACAGAAGGAAAGAAAAAAGGGAAGACAAGGCATAGAACACAGTGGGAAAACCCCAAAAGAATCCAGCCAAAGAAACGCCAAAGGGCAGTCAAAAGGAGGAAAATCATCTCCTAAAGGCAAGTTTGAAACCAAAGAAAATGCTGAGTGCACCTGGTCAGTGATGGACACAAGCACTGTGACTGTGCACGTGGAGTGCAAGCGTGGCGACAGCGCGTTCTGGTGTGAGTTCTCTGGAGACCCTCCCAGCTGTGCACAGTATGCAGCAAACCAGAAATCCTACTGGAAACAAGTCTCCCGAGCCCTAAAGAAGCAGAAGCACATCTGTCAAGACCCCAAAAGTGTACTAAAATCTAAATTATGTAGGAAAGGCCCACAAAGTGCTCACCTCAGGCTGACTCACTCAAGCCTACTGAGAGCAGAGGGCCCTGCCAAAGAGGCCACAATGCATCACACAAAAGAAGTTGTTCAGACTCCAGCAGAGGTCTCTGTGACTGAAAAAAGGCCAGAACACAGCCCTCAAGACTGTGTTGAAGATGTAGATTACATTGACCAGAAAAAGGTGGCTGAGGAATACTGTCCAGAAAGCTTGCTTTCCTTCTGCAATTTTTTTATCACGATGGTCCAAGACAAACGATGCTGAGGAGGTGTTTGCTCTGAATCACCAAAGTCTGGTCTCACCTAAGTTACTGCAAACCATTCCAGACTTTATTCTCGTGTTATATAGTGTATATAAGCAAGAAGGAATATATTTTTCTGATTTTGTATATACACAGCAGACTACACTTGACACACTTGAAGATGTAATAATGTTATGTGCCCACAGGTTGCTACCCAGTGGTTGTGTTACCAGGGGATGTTACATACTCTGTGCAGAAGTGTATCAGTAATCTCCTTGGCCTTCTTTCAGCTGTGCTGGCCAACGTCATGAATTCAGTGCCATGCACTTCTTGGTTATGTACAATGCTTTTGGCCTAAAAATAATTAAGAAAAATAAACTTCAAAATACATTTAAATTATTCCTTCTTTCTCTCTGTGTGTTTTACTAGATTTCTCTGTAAATGCTAAGCCTTTGTCAAAGAACGATCTTTCACATTATCTAGGTGAAATGTTGTTTATAAAGCAGCTCTAAAAACACTTCTGCAGCTTTGCAGACTTTGCTTTTGATAGTGAGCTACATTATCATTCGATTTTCATCATTGCAGTGATGAAGGGCAGAAAGATTTTCTGATTTGTTAATAAGTGTGCAAATATTCAGGTTTTTAATACCACCAAAGGATGTCAGAACACTTTGAAAACATCAGTTCCCTCTTTTGTCCAAAGTCTGAAGCACATTGTACTGATTTTGTGGTAGGTAAACAGAGACACAGGGATAGAAGGAGTTACACGAGTTTGTAGATAGGCCCAGGACTGGATCCCTTATTCAACAAATATAGAGCAACAAATATTCAACACTGACTGCATGGTATTTTGAAATTCCATATTCTTTCACCTTTCTATATGGATGACACTAATATTTTTCTGTTCATTAAACTTCATCTGTATTAAAAAATCCAAACAAACAAACAAAAACCCCACCCAAAACTCCAAGAACAGAGATTTTAGAAAATGTAGAGCTCAATAATGACAATTGATCTTTGCTAATTTCTGAAACTTCATCTGGGAAAAAAGTAAAATAGACTTTTCTTGTGGATCTGACCACAGAAGTATGGTCTTCTGTTAGTGGCCGACTTGAAGAAACTTGAAATTTCATGGAAAATAATTTCCCTGACCATTTCTAGCAAATTAAACTAGCATTTCTGTTTCTTGGGGAAATACAGCTTGTTGCCTTCTGTAAATATGTAATTGCTAGAATATTTTTAAGATGGATAGTTATGAGTTGAATGTGGGATGCTGCTAGTAGTCAGGCAAACTGTGTTTGAGAAGGATTCAGATGCATTTTACCAAGTACAAACAGCAAAAAATAAGCTGGTTCTTACTGAAATTTCAGTCTCTGTATGCCTGTAGAAATCCTGTCTGTTACCAAGCCATGCAGGATAAATTTGGTTGGACTGGTGCCCACGGCAAAGCAAAATTCCAGTAAAAAGGGGCATCAACACTAACAACTGTGAGTCTGGAAAACATAGCCATTTTGGTGCCAAGTAGGGTGGGAACACAGCTATCACCTCTTTATTATTAAGGGAGATATATAAATTGAGAAAGGGTAGGTAAGCTGCAGCTGCCAGACACTTTGTGTGTTGGCCTACACCCCCTTCCCATGAGCAGATTGAGATAAGAAAGTCAAAAATGCAGAGGAAGTGTTAGGAGCTTTATTTGGCCCAAGCAATCATACACTGCAGTAATTAATGATTAATGTCTGCTCAGGTACACAGACACCTTTCTATTGCTTTCAGAGCACTGGGCAGGCCTGACTTGCTCCAGATATTTTGGAAAATATCCAATCCTGTTTACCCTTAGCTGCTGTTGCTCTCTGGAGCACTCTGGTGAGGACTTTGTTGCCTGAAGCACGATCGCTCTGCTCTGAGTTGCCATCAGGCACTGCTCTCCCTGTGGCTGCCAGCCAGCCAGGCACAGCAGGCCTGTGACATATCCCAGAGCAAATTCCAGCCCGGAATTCCAGAGCTGTGAGTTACATCTCCATGTGCAGGACTGTCAGCACCTGGACCCACGTGCTGGGGTTGCACGTTCCTCTCCAGGGATGCATTATATTTCTCCTGCCTCCTCTTCTTGTTTCCATTCAGGGTGACTTTTATCTTCACGTGTGGCTCTTTGCAGGAGGGAAACATGCTCATTCCCAGCAGTTCACAGGTGTATTTCACCTGCAATGGAGCAGCTGTTTAAGGACAGTGTGGAGCATCAGGAGAACAGGGGGATCTCTGCACAGCCTTTTTCCTCAGAAGGTGGGCTAGAGTGAGAGTGAAGATCTCAAAACTGTCTCAGCCAAAGTATGGAATTCTTTACTTCCATGGGTGTGTAGTTTTGGCTGTTCTTTAGAAGAGTGCATTTCAGAATAGCAGGGTCTGAGGCAAATATATCTGAAGCCCAACTTCATTACAGCCTTTTCTATAACTGTGATGACCACAACTCCATGGCTGAGAGGATCTAAGGTCCCATGGCACTTACCAAGCCTTGTGTTTTTCCAGCCAACATCCACAAAGCAATCACTTGGCAGCAATCACATATGTGTCTTTCTCTGGGGCATTTACAGAGTCACTGAAGCCAGTATAAGTCTGGAGTCAAGTTACTTAATTAACATCAATAAAACATTTCCGGGTATTGTTCATCTCAGGACCTCTGCTTGTTATAAAACCTTCACAGCTGAGCTCCATTCTCTGACTCTTTGTCCCAGGTGCACCAGCTGTCCTTGTGTCAGAACTCCATGTTTGATGGAGTGTGTTTGATGGTTTGACTTTTCTAACACCTTTTCTAGCAGGACAGGCAGGACTGCAGTGAAGGAAAGCAATTAATGGGTTTAAATTCTGACTGTGTGGTGCAAGCCCTCTGTCCTACCAAACTGAACACATCACAAGCTCAGCTCTCTTAGTGTTAACGTGAATTATGGAAAACCCAGCCCAATCATTCACCTGGGGGAACAAAGTACAGGAAGGCTGCATGACCTTGACAATCATGGGAAGAAAATCAGTGGCTGGATCAGCAACCAGACAGAGGTCTAGACTTCCAGTGGTTCCCTTCTCCCACACTTCATGATTAGACAATTCTGCACAAGAACTGCATGGATTTGTTATTGAAGGTATCCAGATGACTTCCAGGTATTTTAAAATTATTAGGACTATCTTTGGGGAAATTTATCGTACTTTCTAGGCAATATAGTTTGTTTTCCAGACAGCCCTGGTTGTTGTAATTCAAATATTTGCTTGGGAAGAAAGATAGGGCTTTTGACAACAGGAAACTCATTTAACTTCAGAAATGAAGCTTCAGGGAGCTTCTCTTCTCTTGCAATATGGAATACTTATACATTTGGTAAATTCATTAGATGATGGGTTATCTTTTTAGATGGACCCCAGCCCCACATACTCCCACAAATTCTTAAAACTCTCCTCAAATTTAGGAGAGTCAAAAAAAAATTATTTTTAAAAGAGAAGAGGCAAATTTGGAATTTTTTCAACAGTTATCTCTTAATATATGATGGTTTTATCTGCTACATGTTTCTTTGTATTCACTAGGAAATAGGAAGACATTGTTAACACCAAGCAAGTAGCTCTGGCAGCGCAGCACTACCTAAGAACCTGTAAAATTTCAGCTCCTTCCAAGTTTTGTTCATTACTATTTACTGCAGTGTATTTTATGCCCACTTTCATACACAATTTCATTCAAATGAGTTTCCGTTCCTTTTGCAACCTCCTTTATTCATTTACCACTTTAGCAACAGCACAGATTACATATCTAATCTCATGTGTTGCTTGACTACTTGAAGGAGAATAGAACCAGTGACTCAACTTTCCTGCTTCTTGGAGTTCCCCACCCTCCTGTCCCCCGAGGGGGCCAATGGGTATCTACCACCTGATATCACCTCACCTGGCTTTGACCAACCCTGGTGGAGACTGTGTTCAGACAAGATACATTTTACACTGCCATGCTCCCTCTGTGTAGACAGAGGTGAACCTAGATAATAAATTCCCCTCCCTTTTCCACTTTTGCCTTATTTTTTCCTGATGCTGCCCTGAGCAAGGCAGCTCAACACTTGTTGGCTGCTGCTGCGCCTCACTCGTACCTTTGTGGGTTTGCATTCCAATTTAATATGTTATGTAGTTTGTTCCTCCAGGCTATTCCAGGAGTGATACCATACCAGGAATTGATCAAAAGGAAAAATCCAGCCTCAAGGACAGGAAATTCAGCAGGTTCCAGCCTGCAGGGGTTCCTTGCAACGTGGTCACTTGGATGATGCTCCTGACGAGAGCACGCACGTCCTCTGCCTGTTATCGCCATGAGTGCTGCAAATCCTAGGGCATTTCGGGGTTCTAACATCCTGGAACTTCTTTCTGCTCCCTCCTTGACCAGGCAGGGACCTCTGAGCCCTGCCTGCAGTCACTGCTTCTCTTCAAAGAGCCAGAGAGGAAAAGGCAGAGTGCAAGACTCCTGGTGAGGTTAGGGTTACCTGGAGGGCTCGGAGGGATCTCTCTGTGTGTCTCCTGCTCCTTCCACTGCTGTTACTACAGTGAGACAACACATGGCCACAGATACAGAGAGGGGACTGGCTGTGTCATAAAGCTTTTCACCTGTTTGCAGAGCTTTGTAGCAGGAAAGGATGCATTAGGGCACAGCTTATTAAACAAGGATTGGTACCTAAGGGATTTCTTTGGAAACATACTGCTATCCATGTCAAGTATATATTTTATTTAGCTATCAGAACTTCTTCCAAACTGGCTTATCAACCCCACTGGAAATATCTGGGTTTTAAAGAAGTGATAGTGAGTAGGTGGAAGAACAGTGAAATGTTCCCATCAAGCCAGTGTTACCTGCCTGCCTTGGCCACAGATCATACCAGGCCTCACATGGAAATTATAAACTTAATTAACCTGAAGCTCCCAGAGGAACATGTAAGTCTCACACTGATTTCCAGGCAACAAACAGACACATCAAAGGGACTTTGTTATAAAATGAGAGCCTGTGACATGTTCAAAACCATCCACCAGTGTGCACGTGTAAGTACTCTGTGGTGCTTTGTGTATGCCAAGGAAGGGAGTTGTTCCAGCCAGCCAGAACATTTGATGTTAAAATTAATCTTAAAATGCAGAAATTACAATATTATCTGTAACAGGAATGTATTCTGTACATCCATAATATGTGCACTAATTATACATAGTAAGTGTGCTCAGATAATAGAATATTCTTTAAATAATGTGAGTTACCTTCCCCATCTGGGTCAGTGGTCAGGTCTCAGCTTGTACAGGGTCTCTGGAGCTCCCAGGGCACTCTCACTGCAAGGGAGGACATTGCCTGTGGGTGTCCTGGCCAATGTCCAGAGATGGAATTACTCTGTGCTGCCAAGCTCTTCTCAGAATTCCAGTCAGATGCAGCTTTCTTCACTGTCTTAAACTGCTTTGTGCTCTGACTGTTCATGCTCTGGTGTGGCTGACCTCACCTAGGCAGGGGCTGGGACAGTATTTACTGAAGGGCCCCAGGTCTGAAGGAGGACCAGTTATTAAGGCAATTTTCAAATTTTATTTAGAGAGAAGATATTAAAAAAAAATAAAATCAGTGTGGTTTAAAAGCAAAAGCAGAAAAATTGTTGTTTTCAGAGAGGCCAATTTAATATTAACAACTAGAAACATAGTTTTCTTATCCAGTGGTTTATCTTGAACATCCTTGTGCTTAATGTTTCTTTTATACTACAATCCACAGAATCCAAGGAAAATGTGAGTATCTTTGCCCTCTCAGTATGAGTAAGGCTTAAAAACATAGATTAAATCTGCATCAACAGTTCAAAAGCCAAATTCTAAACACAAAGAGCCCCCTATTTATTATTACCTTAAAATTGCTTTCTAACCTAATCTCATAAGGGTGATCCACAACTTTTGAGTGCTTTAAATTGTGAGGAGAGAGATACAAGGCAACCAAATGTGAGCAGTATTAGTAGAAATGGCATTTGTAAAGCTGATTTTTTCAAAATAAAAGAGCAAAAATGTACCTGCAAAAGAAATATTAAGAAATGATCGTATGCGATTCTGTATGAGTGATGCTTAGTGGAGAATAAAAGTATAATTCAGAGAAAACAGAGGCTGGTAGTGCAGGAGTTTGTGATCATGGCTCATGAGACCTGCATGGCTCATCTGAATTTGCCCCATGCTTGCTCCTATGGACAGGTCTGGCAAGAGAACAGCTGACATTTCCATTGGGGTATTGGCTTCAGCCTTTGGAGGCATGGAAAGATATCTGGAGATTGAAGCTCTCTTACTTTCCTCATACCACTGATCTATATATCATCCTTCCTACATCTTGAATGTTGAATTTGATTTCTCTGTGCATTTGTATTCCTTGAGTGGCCTTGTGTTTTCCTGCTGAGCTCCACCCATTCAGAAGAGCAATGTTTTCAAGGACATATGTCTATTCAGTGCTAATGAAGCTCCTCTGGACTTGCATAAGCACAGCTCAGAAGTAACTTTGGCTATCATTAGGATTAATTTTATCTTCTGAAATAGCTGCTGTAATTTACTATTGATGAGTAAGTCAGAGATGGCCAAATAATTAGATGCTTGCAAATAGAATTAATTCAAAAACTGAAAACAGGATCAAAGGAGGAAGTAGCAGAGGCACAATCAATGCCTATCTCTCAACAGCTCTGTCTTTCCACACTCTCATGTGTCATGTATTTTAAGCCATGTCTTTAGGTTTCCTCATGAATACAGGACACAGCTGCTGCAGGAGCTCAGCACACACTCCAGTCGGTGTGACCCCAGAGGGAATGGACCTGCCCTGATGGACAGGGAACAGTTACCTGCCTAAAAAGATCCAAATACACTCATTCTGGCTGGTTTTGTGACTGGGACATCCAGTTACCATGGAGTGTCATTCCCACTCTTAGGCTGGGGGCTCTTGGTTGTTGCTGCTGATGGGTGTTCCTGTCCTGCAGCCCAAAGCTCAGCTGATCACTGGCAGTGAGCAATGGTCTAATCCAGTGGCTGCTGTCACAGCATTCCTCCTAATTTAGATACAGAAGGAAACAAACCTCACTCTTTGCAGCAACACTGGAAATGTTTGCTTTCTTTAGGCATGTTCTCACTAGTTTAAATGTTCTTGTTACTGCAACCAGCTATGACGAGTTACTGCTCATCAGTCACCTCAGATTTCATCCACCAATTGCAAGGGTGCAAGAGACCAGAACACATCTGGTGTTTGTGAGAAACCTCTTTGAGACTAGGCAATTTCATGATGCTATTTCTCTCCTTTTTTTGGGGTGATTTGGTGTTTCCAAATGCCTCTGGTTCTCAGAAGTCAATCAACGTGCTCTAAAACTTGGCCTCTGAACTCTTAAAGCCATAAGAAAAGACATTTTCATGGAATCTGGGAGTCTCTGGGTTTGATCCATCAGATGATGAGTTGGAGGGAGCTGAGTTATGCTTCAGAGCTCTGATGGAGGCTGTTTAGCTTTCTTTCTACTGTGTTTCATTTAGTCATATGGTAGTAAATCTCCAAACAGACACACTGCTGGTGCACAGAAAACAACAAATAACAGGCACAATCTGGGCAGTGCATTGCAGTGCAGACCATTCAGGAGCCTCAGAGGCTCCAGACTGGAGTTATAAAAGAAATCTCTTTTCAAAATCAATGCAGAAAAACAATTCCCAATGCTCCTTTTGTACCCAGTTGATTTACTGCACTTTGAATATGCATTTGTCTGGCAACAAGTACACATATGAGCAATGCTTTCTTTGCTCTTTCCAGAATCCAGTTTGCTTTACTGAGATTTCAGGAGAGGTCTCACTGAGAGGCTAATAGGAAGTGAAGTCTATCTGATGAAGATATTACTGGTGAGCTGTTAGGTAAAGTTCAGTTTGGAAAAAGGGTTTTAAATACCCCTTTTCACCCACCAGGAAATTCATGTACCTCTTTTGTGGTCAGCATCTCAAAATCCATGACCAATGGATGCACCAATGAAACAAGCCAGCAATCCCAGTCACCACTGTGGGCAGACTTTTTAAATGCACATGCAAAAATGACAATTTTCTACACAATTTGAAAAGTTTCATGTCTTCTACATCCACATTTAAATTACTGAAATCTGTATCTTGCAAGAAATAACTTCCTTGGCCTCACTATTTCTTTGGATTTCTAGACTACACTGATAGCTCTGCAGTGTTCATCCTGCCTTGGAGGAAAACCACCACATTTCAAGGAAGATCCCAGAGATGGAGGTTAATCCCTTTCCTACACCTTACAGTGAATTTTGCTTGTGCTTCCACTGCACAGAGACATGAATTCAAGTTAAATGTGGTTGGAATACACCACAGTTATCACAAAGCTGTACATATAAAATATTGGCCTTCACACAGATTTTTGGAAAAAAATCAGAGCAGTAAGAATTCAACAGTTAAATCAAGTAATGGTACCTGGTGCTAGACATTTCCTTTAGTGGCCATTCATATGAAGAGATGGATCAAATGTGGAATGAATTATCCAAACAGCCATGCCTAAGTCTTCAGTTTAGTCAAAAGCCTGCAGTTATTCACTACCCTTTCATTCTCTATCACCTGTTGATGAAGAAGGGTGAAGTGCCTGGGGACACGAGGGACGTGTTTGACTGCATGTAACCAAATATTTGCTGTGCTTAATTGCAAGCAGCAGTACAGAGCACCCTAATGGGGCAAGGTGTTGGTGTTTCAGATCAGCAGCAGCAAGACTTGGGACAGGAAAAAGATGGGAAATAATGAGCAGCAGCAGGGCAACAGCAGTGGTCATGCTGAGCAGTGTTGCAGGAGGCAATGGGGCGTGTTGGATGGGCTCAGCTCACCAGCAACCCTGCACTCTCCTCCTGTCTGAGGATGCTGAATGCCTCATCTGCTGGTAACAGCAGAAACCTGTTACAATACAAACTAAAAAGATAGGGGAGAAGAGAAACGTGTTGCAGCATGATTTTCCTTTGGGGAAATAAATTATGGGAACAGTGTGCATGGCCTTGCCTGAACTTCCTCTATTTTTCCATCCATCCATGTAGTCCTGGAGTTCTCCGAGGGATGCAGCATTCACCCAGGATTCTGAACACCTCATAATTTAAACACAGCTGAGGGAAAACCTCACATGCATAGGACATAACTGTATTTTGGACAGAATTGTGTCACTTCCATGCTGCCTGCAACCACAGTTGAGGATGTCACCTTTCTGAGAGGAAACGGAGAGAGCAGAGACAAACTTAGAGCAGCTCTGGGAGTGTGTGACACCAGTGCTAATCTTATCTGTGCTTCTTGCAGTTTAGACTCGTGCCTTTGGTGGGTGGATGACATTGTCCAAGGTCCCATAAGTCACAGATTGAGTTTCTGTTTCTGCTGTGTTATTTCATTGAAAGGCTTACCCAAAATAACCCTATAGCTTGCAAGCAGCATACCTTCCACAGAACCTGCTGATTGCAGAAAATTAAAAAAATTAAAACTGAAGATGACAGGTCAAATCCAACATTAATCAGCTTTTGTTTGCTTAGTTCTATAGCCAGAAAAAGAGTCTTTACCTGAGGCTATCTTGTGCCTTTTGCAGGCAGGAACATCCCAGGAAACAACGCTTCAATAGGGAACAGTTCGTTCTGTTTCAGCTGGTAACAAGAGCTGTGGTTTTGTTGAGACCTGTGTTAAGATACTATATACATGACAGGGAAACATATAATTACAAAATTAAAAGTGCTTTATTATGCTGGTCCATCATCATAATTAGTAATGTGTGTAAATTACCAATAAATATGTATTATTTCATTCAAGCAATGAATTTTGATTTAAATTCGCTGCGTTTTCTGAGCATCAAAGCAATGTGGGTATTTGGAGGGCTTTGCTGGCTGTTAAGTGTGAAAGTGGTCAGAGAAGCTGGCTAATCCCCCTCTCCTCTGGCTGCACTTTCAGCTGCAGGGTGCATGGTGAAACCTCTCAGAGATTACAACATTTTTACCAAGCACTGACTTTTCTAAGGCAATCAAAAATCCTGGCAGTCATGCAGGGAATTAAAATTCACCTCTGCCAATGATGCATCATATTTCTTCACTTGTCCTGCAGCTATTTTTTCTGGGAAATGCTGGGTCTCTGGTGACAGGGCTCCTGTCCAGCCACTGGGGGCTTTTTTCCCTGCAGTGGTTGTTTCCTCTTCCTCAGGTCCCTGAGCAGGCCCAGGGAATGGCTGATGCTCTCCTTCCCTGGGCAGCCTTGCCCTGTCAGCACTGCTCTTTGCAGAGGTGTCCATCAGGAGTCCTGGCATGCCCTGGGCTGGGGCTCTGCAGGACAGCCAGGACAGTGGAGGTGCTGCCCCATCCACGTGCGTGCAGCCCAGATGTTTCCTGGTTGGACTCGGATCTGGGGACAAAGCAGCACAAGAGGCTGGGTTCTGTCTCAGTAATGATTAACTGGAATGTCCCTGTCAGTGCTAACCAGAGTTCCAACTGAGTTCAGGTAGTGACAACATTCTTATCTCCGGATAGGGATGTTTTGCAACAGACTCTGCCGTGGGTTCACTGACCTGAGGTTCCTGTCAGCTCAGGGACAGCCAGGCATCAATACTCAGAACAGCTCACCTGCTGCTGAAATAATACAGGGTCTATGGATAATTTCCTATTCATTTTTAATTTACTACATCAAGCTTTATCATGTCAAGTCCTGACCACAGTAACCTTTCCTGAACTAACTGGAGATTGTGTGAGTGAAAAGAGTGAAAGGAAATTTTAGAGAGGAACACTGGTATTTTTCTACTGTGGGACTGTATAATTGTTGACACTGTAATTAAAAAGCAATTACTTTTAAACTGGCATGATTTGTCATGCTGCACATCCCAAGATCAAAATCAGTCATCTCCCAATAAATTATCTCTGCTCCTTTGAGACAATATTGTGAGACTGTGAGCACAAACAGTCCGAACCAAAAGGACATCAAATATTAAGTGATTTTGCTCCTTTTCTTTGAAACATAGATCACCTCTTTTTGGCTTCAATGTTCAGTTATATCCCACAGTCCACATTCTGTTCCTATCATTTAGCTTATTTATGGACATCTCTGTTTTACTGGAGAACTGAGTAAAAACGGCATAAACAGGAAAAAATTGTAGAATTATGGCCAAATGGAGACTTGTGGAACATGAGTGTGGCACTTGAGCAGGGTTGGGAAGTTAAAGGTGACTGTAGAGCATCATCAGGTCTCCAGCTATGTTTCCATGATTTTCTGTGCTTCAACTTAGTATTCAGATCAGGAAATAACTCAGACATTGGTAAAAAGATCTTTAATTTCCCAGGATTACTGTTTTTCTCCCAGTACATTGAGATAGAGAAATGTTGATGCTGATGATATCTTTTAGGCTTTAAGGAAAGCTAATAAGTAAAGCTTGATACATATAATTTGTACTTGAAGGCATATTACTCTGTAGAATTCTTTTTCTCAAGGTGGATGGAGTGACAAAAGGTCTGGATTAGAAAAAATATCAACTTGTTATAATTCTGTTAAACTAGAATGTTTGGGCTAATAATTAAAGGGAAAGGTTATTTTGTAATCAATTAACCACAGTCAAATGATAAGAAAGTATTCTGGTGTAAATCTGAAAAAAAAAATCTTGCCTACTATAATGTGTTAATTGATGCCATGATGTTACATTATGAAAAATAATGTGTGAAATAGATCAAATGAAAGACATACTTGAAAGAGAGGCTCCTTGAAACATCCCTGCAGCTGAGTATTTTGACTACAATATCCACCCACTTCTGCTGGTTATTATAACAACTGGGTTGGTTTTACATAGCAGGGAATTGGCCTCTCAACTTTGCCCCAGCAAACTTGTGAATACTTTCTGTAATCATTGTTATCACTCCTTAGTGATAAACACAGTAAAAGTAGGGACTGAATTTCAGTCTAGCTGTGTCAGTCAACAGGTCACAGAGAATACAAGATGAATCTTGGCACTAAAAGAATAATAAAGAATGGGAGAGCGAAGTAAAAAGACACAGATTCTAGCAAAGGTACCATCCTGAAATGTTTAATCTCTCTAATTCACCAGGAAAATTCGCCAGTGTGAGAAGTGCCTGGATTAAGAACTTTTATCTGGAGGAGAATCTGCCCTTCCCAAACAGAAGAGATTATCTTTAACACAGGATACAAGAGGAAGTTGTTAACACCTGAGGATAATCACAGCATGAATCACAGAATGGCCTGAATTGGAAGTGGCCTCAATGATCATCTAACTCCAACTCCTGTGCCATGGGCAGGGGCACCTTTCACTAGGCCAGGTGGCTCAGAGCTCTGTCCAACCAGGCCAATACAGGCAGACTATAAATGGATTTCTGGTAATGGTGGTAGGCAAGTGGTGGAGCAGCCTGTGATGAAAAGTGAGTGCTTCACTGCCCCGTTTTACCAGAGAGCACGAGGCCAGTGCTGCCCTGCAAAGGTCGTGTTAGCCTGGAGAACAATTTGGGGATAAAATAGAGGCATGGCACAGGATGAAACTAAAAAGCTGAAATATTCATGAGATCAGTTGAGACATTATGATAACCCTTATGATCTTAAAATTGTAAAATAACAGTTTATCATGTCACCCATTCAGGCAGGAAATCTCTAATCTAAAGATTAAATCGTTTGCCCAGTGTCCCGTAGCAACTCCTTAGTACACATAGAAACTAATCCCTGGCTACACAGCACATTCACTACAGCTACAGCTCAAACAAAAATGCAGCTGATTAATGAAAAAGAGATTTAAACATCCCAGGGCCTGCTTAAACTTATCAAACCATGTATTATTATTTTACTTCTTCACACGAAGCAGCCCCACATGTCAGGTATCAGCAATGTCTGATATTACTCACGAAAATTAGGAATCTGATAAAAATTTTTGGAAACTGTAACTGTCTTTCTGGTTCCTGTTTTTAGCAGCATTTTTAGCACAGGGAGTGAGTAATCTGAATTACAATTGTGTTCATTCCTATAATTTATCTCTGTCTAGACCACTTCTTAGTCTTAATGTTTCCCTGCTGTAAACCAAGCACATTACCACAAAGTGATGTTGTTGAAAATCTGACTTAGAGAAGAAAAGCTGGCTCCTCCTGGTCACCTAACATTGGATGTAGCCTATTACAGCACAAAGCTGTGTTCTGTGCAAGGCCTCATCATCAAGAAGTTTCTCATCCATCCCAGAGTGGCTCCAAATGACTGTTCAGTGAGGTACATGTCCCCTCTGTTTCTGACCCACAGAGATCACAATTTGCTGATGTTTTCAGCCACGAGGCCTTTTCTTCATTTCCTGAAGGTTCAGAACTCAGCTGCAGAGGTCCCAGGTCTAATTGCAATGGAGAACTATTGATTTGATTAGTATTCCAGGAAGAGTAGGAATGGAAAAATGTTTTCCCCCAGAGTTTTCCCAGTCCTCTGCAAACCATCATTGTCACTCTCTTGTATTGACTAATTTCTAGATTCCTTGAGAAACCAGCCCCCCTCCCATTTTTAAGCTACTCTTTAAGCTATTTAAAGTGTTAATATAATTTACACTTGTTGCATTTTTATTCCACTAGGCCATAAGAAAGAAATTGCAAGATTTTTTCCATGGCACTTCCATCAGGCAATTTTGGCTCTGCTTCTAACTAAATTGGAAATAAAAGGCCAAAAATCTAAGCAAGTATGGCCTGCACAGAAAAAGAAAACCCTGAAGCAAGCAAATGTGATCTCAGTCTTGGAAATTCAGGCAGTCAACAGAAAACAATGTATGAAATAGAGAAAGCAGATTATTAACAATTTATTTTTCTCTAGCAGAATGCAGGTTTTCTAATTGACTGCATTTGGTATGCTCAAAAGACTTCATTATCACACAGCCAGCTCCTGAAATCATCAGCAAATTTTAGAACTGTAGCTTTAGATATGCAGAAAATGGATTGTGAAATTATAATTTTTAAATATTTTGAAAAATCCTTTTATCTGCCACATGTGAGAGGATGCTTAGATGTCCTTTGGGGCTTTACAATATTTCTCACAGGGAAATATATTTGAGGTTAATTTTATGCAACTTTAACCACCCAGGAGGTAATTTTATGGATTTGAGCTGATAATCTGGACAACTTTCAGAGGGAGTGGAGAGAGGGAAGGATCTGTTGTTGGAGTGCACATGGCCCCTGCTGTGCTGCCCTCTCAGCTGCAGAGCAGGATAAGTGCTTTCAGGAGGTGTCTGGCTTGTTCTTCTGCTGATAGAGAAAGTCTGTGACCAACCTTAAGTGACAGAAATCCTATCTAAAGTATTTAGCATGGATTTTAACCCTCTGGGCTCTGCTCTCCCTCCATGTACACCCAAATCCCAGTAATGAAGTGAATCAGGGCTAAAGTAGCTGTATGGCTGTGAAATATTCTGGTGTGGAGCACGTGCTGCTCTGTGTGCTTTGGTTTGGGCAGTCAGAGGAGGAACAGCAAGCAGGCAGCTGCACTGCAGTGCTGAAAATAAACATGCTCTTCAAACTAAAAATTTATTTTTTCAGTTAGACAGAAGATCTTCTTTTTTCCTAAGCAAGGAAAAAAGGTATTATCCCAGATCATTTTCCTTTCTTGGTTCATCAGGAATTTCATGAAACATTTCTGTTGGCAAAGCAGAGGGATAACCACTCAGACATACTATTTGTTTTTTAATCTTTTCACATTTTACATGAAAAGAATTTTCTTTGGATTAGCCATTGCTCCTTTCAAGCTATTTAATAGGAAGGATCAGCCTCTTAATCCATTTAATTGTCATTTTAAGCCTGTAAATGATATTGCTGTTAAGAGAAAGTTTCTGGAATTCAGCCTCTTCACAGGGTTTCCTACCTGAACGCTTGCTGACCTCATTTCTTCTGTTCTTTCTACTGAGCTCTATTACACAAGACAATGTCTGAGGGTCACTGTTTTGAGTGTCAGGGAGTCTTCCAGGTACCAGCATGAAGGGTAGCCCAAAAAAAGTAAGGGGAATTTCCTGCCTAATACAGAAAATACACTGCAGTGCTGCCACTACATCCGATTCCATCCAAAACCACTCCCCTGCTGCCAGAGTCCAAGGGGACCCAGACCCACTGCACAGTATGCTGCCAAAATACATATAAACAAAATCAAAACCCCTCTCAAAGATTTTCCCCCATATTACAGTGCTCAAGGCCAAGCTGAAGGGGCTTTGAGCAAGCTGGTCTAATGGAAGGTGTTCCTGCCCATGGCAGGGGGGTTGGAATTACGTGATCTTTAAGGCCCCTCCCAAACCAGATCATTCCCTAATTATATGAAATCAAACATAAGGCCAAGTGCTGGCTGTCAGGAAGAACAAATCTTTCTATATTTAATTTTTTTCCTAATAAGTTTAATGATTTCAGGCTCTGGTCAGGTGAAGTACATCAAAGACTGGGGGAGCAGCAATGCTGTTGTGATAAAGTCATAGAAGCAGATTTTCCAGCTCTGTGGTTCTGGGAGTGAAAACGTTGATATCACCTTATCACACAGTAGCTCAGATTCCTCTCATGTTTCTGGGCAGCTCTCTTTAGCAGAGTTTGGTGTGGGCCTGAGGCACAAGCCAGCTTGTTTTACCTTGAACTAATTATCAGAGTTGGTTTTGTCAGACTAAAAACATATTTTTAAAAATCAACCTTTTCCAAACCATATTAAGAAACACTTATTCTAAATAGTGGGGAAAATGCATAGTTATTCTTCCTTTCATTTATTTTTTATGAATTTGGAACACTTTGTATTGGTTTGGGATGGTTTTATGCTTGATAAATCCTCAGCAAAGCAATAGGATTTGCAAATATACTTGTCTGGTAGGGCATGTCTGCATGGCATTTCAGATGTGTGATCATGCATAATGAAAACATTGTTGGAAATGAGCTTGCTCATGTTCTGCCATGTATGTGATCCAAGCAGCCCAGCCTTGCCAGCCACCTGCATGGCAAAGCCACCCCTTACTCCAGCACAGCTGCCCATATTAATTGTGCACCTCAGCTCCAAAAGCAGTTTGCTTCTTAGCATCTTACTACATACCCACTGACAAGGACCATCATCCTTCTGAACTACCATGGCCAAGAACAATACATACATATATATGTCTATGTTCAAGATAAAGACTCAGGATGCTTCACTTCCAGCCACCTACAAAGACAATGACTTCTCTGTGTCAGATGGAGAAGCAGCGTGGGGAAGATGTGCTCTGTTTTGCTGCTCTCCTGGGTGGTTGCATTGAGTGTTTCACACACTGAACAGATTTCTGAGCTGTTTTTAAGAAGTGGCCTATTTCAGTCTTCTGAGAATCTTTCTTTCCTAACTTTCTGAGGTTACATACAATGTGAAACTGAATTAAGAACATTTGTCATCAGCAATTTTATTATAGATCTTGATTTTACAGTCGTTATTTTATATGGCAACAGAAGAGGTACAAAAGTGAGCATGAAGACAAACTTCTAACTGATAGTCAGAAATAACCTATTTGAAAGTATTGGTATGTGTCTATGTTGATGCATCTAAGTAGTTACATAACAGCTTGCAAATAAAAATACATTTCACTTAATGTAAACATTATAGGTGAGGTCTTGGGTTGGTCCAGTCAGGCTCAGTGCAGGCTTTCAATGTTTATTAAAGAGAGGAGGTTTATCTAGAAATGCTCAAAATTACACCAGCTTGTGGAGTTCCATAAGTTCCATAAGGACAGCCACTCTGGGCAGCCACTCAAACACGTGGCAGTACAACCTTCTCCTGTGGGATCATGGAAACAAGCCCCATTCTGCCCAGTGGCTTGGCAAGCCCGGAGTGGATCTGCAGCAAAGGCTGCTCTGTTCTCTCAGTGTCAGTGGCACTGCACGGAGCCACCACAGCCCACGAGCTGGCCTCAGAGACTTGTTTTGCTATAAACACTGCACTTGAGATGGGAAAAACAGAGCTCAGAGGGAATCAGTGAAAACTGCTGCTTCAGTGCAGGGGCGTGTCGGTGCTTGTGAATTACACGCCTCAGGGCATCACCTTTCACTGCAGAAACTGAGGTCAAGGGAGACTCCTTATTGTGGCAACCGTTTGGTGTTTGTTTATTCCAGTGGAGGGCCAAGCTGAGGCCTGAGGGACCTTTCATGAAAGTTGGAAGGCTACTGTTTACTGCTATATTAAGAACAAAATGTAATCTGACCGGCAGTGGTGTATCCAGTAGGATTTTAGTGGAGCTATCTGAGTCAGTCTCACTATTTTCTCTCCCAGCTGCACACTCAGCAGTTCTTGCAGGTGCAGGCAACCCTCTGAGCAGTTTCTGGCTTTCCCTTGGCTCAGCCCAGCTGTCTTCCCACCAGCTGCTTACTGTGATACCCATTAAAAGGCAAGACCCACTCTGCCTCTTCCATTGCTTGCTTTACGTGGTCAGAAGTGCCACAGCCCCTGGGAAAGCCATGATTTATGCTGTGTGCCACTGGGCAATGTTCCCCTCTGGAGAAGGTTGCACTGGGATGCAGGGAAAGCGTAGCATGCCCTGGTAATTTCCAACCTAACCTTTCAGCAGGAAGGAAGAAGACAAGTGCTGATCTGAGTGAGTTCTGCCTCTCCTGGAAAGTCTCTTTCTTCTCTGTGTGCCCCAGGAATCCCTGCTCTGTGCCAGTGGGGAGCTGAATAGGAGGGAGCAAACCAGGGCAAAGCACCTGCCTTCAGTGGCTGACCACGAGCCGGCCCTCAGAAGCAGAGTTTGTGTGTGCGTGTGTACAGTGCCACACCTCAGGCATCACGTCCTGCCAGTGGGCTGTCAGTACCACAGCAAGGATCTCTGCTCATGGGCCCAGCACACACCATGCCACTGTTGTCACTCTGAGCTATGCAGCCACATCCTTTCCAGCTCTGCACACAGGTAAGGGGATTCTTCAGTGCGCGGAGGACTCTGTCACAGGACTGCCGTGCTGTTGGTGCAAAGCCTGCAGGCTGTGTGCTCGGGGTTCTGCACACACTGAAGGAGCTGAACAGGCCTGAAATAAGACACAAGACCAAACAAGTGTTTAATAATCACTTTGCAAGTACCACAGAATTACTTCACAGTTACTGAATGCAGTGTGAAAATCGAAGTCCATGTTACATCCCTGCTTATCAAGCAGGTGGCTTTTCTTAGGGTAATTCTTTTTGATCTTGCTGCAGAAAGGTAACTTGGATGGTTTTAGGGACGGGGGTAAGTCAGTACAAAACAAAGTAGGATCTGACCTCACAGCTATGCTGCAATATGAAAAATAATTATGAAAAAGAAGAAAGATCTCTTGCACAGACTGTGGAATTCCTGCCATGCTGGAAGTTCACCCTCTGGCTTACTCACTGCTAACCCCTACTGCTACAACAGAAAGCTGTTGCTATGAATGTCAGCCATGATGAGAATTTTTTCTAATGCACCCAGTGAATCCAGTTTTAGAGTTACCTATGGAAGACACTGTTGCCATGGACAAAAGCAAGAGGAAATGATCAGCCCCTGATGCTACCTGGCATGCAGAGGCAGATGCTCAGCTGACACAGACCCACAGGGTCCTGTTTGCGATGACTGCAGGGGGGTGAAGCCAACTTACACGGTCTATCCCCAAGTTTGGCTTTAACTGTAAATTTCTTATTTTATTATTATTCTGCATATAAAATAGTAAAATTAATTTTCAGTGTTGCTCAACCCACTTGTTTATATATGTGTTTGACAAAAAGCCCTACTAGTTACTTTGCCGTCAGAAGCGAGTTGTGACCCTCAGCAAGGAGTGTGTCAGCTTCCTCCCTGTGCTAAGCCACAGGGGGTCTAAGCTATGATATATTTCCCTTTCCTGCCTCGTCCTGTAGCTTATTTCATCATGGGCTGAAATAATCTGTACCTATTTAGAGATCCTGGGAGTGTTGGTTAAAGAGAAGGTAAACAGGTGATTTGGCAGATTTAGGCACCACACCAGCGCTAATTTTTTCACAAAGTGCAGAGCATCCATTAATCAGGTTCAGCAATACTCAGACAGGAATATATTGCTCTGCCTTCAGATTTAAAGACCAATCATTTTTCTCCTTTACAGACCAATTTTTCCTTACTTAGACTATTGTCACAAACTCAGAAGTTCATAGAAATGTATGTTTACTTTGGAAATATTCTTATCCAAGTATGAGTCCTTGACACTGAAAAGCTGTTCCTGGCAGATAAGATATGAGAACTATTGAATGTTTACAGCTTTTCTAATGTCTCTAAAGAACAGTTTTGCCCTGTGTGTAGGTCTCTGAACTCACACATAGCAATAAAGGGTCTCTGGCTTTTGCATTTCCTCAGCAGGAAGATGGAGATTTCAGGTAAGTCAGGGCTTGGGCTGCTGTTTCCCCAAGTCCTGTTTTTGCTTCTGACAATGGTAAATTATAGTAATTAGTAATGCTTATCATGTCTCATGCCTCACTCTGTGGCAAAGCAGCAGGACAGAAAGCACAGCTCTAAACTGTGGTGAAGGAGGTAAGGACCACCCTTGGCACCCTGCGTTATCTGTATGCAGCAGGGAGGAAAGCTTTGTTTGGTTCAGATTATTTTAGGTAAATGCCTAGTCAGAAGAAAATCTGGCAGCTGGATTGCTCCCTCCCTGAAAACAACTGAATGTGCTCAATGAGAAGTGCAGGGCAGAGAGAAAGCCCCAGACTCAGTCAAAACCAGGGCTGCAGCCTGGCTGGAAGCCCCTGAGAAAGACCCAGCCACACTGAAGGGATGTCATGGCAGTGAGGAGGAAGTCTGCTCTAGCTTGCTGTAAACCTGCAATATTAGTTTTATGTTAGCAAAGTGGTCACCAGTAAGAGTGGATGATTACCTGTAGTTGTCTTCACAGATGATCTTAAAGTTTCGCTCTTCTAAAATGCTTATTAACCTCTGAATGGAATGACCTGAGCAGGATTCACTGTTGAGAGAAGGCTTCAGTTACTTGTGTTCCTTGTGTGTACAAAACACTCACCTAAGTTCCACACTATGTCATTGCTTTATTATGGGTAAGACTCTGGAAAAGCTTGTTTGCTGTACAGCCCACTGGGTTTGTGGAGCTCTGGCTAGCATTGGCCCTTGGTGGTAGAAACTGTGATGTTCAGCTGTGCATCCTGCATGAGAGCTTTGTGCAGGAGGACACCTGTGGGAAATGACTCAGGCCATTCACAGTTCAGGGTGCTGAGGCTTCCATCCATGGCAGCACAATATGAGGCTCATTGAAATCTGTCAAAGGGCAAAAGGGTCAAGTCCTCTGTGTGATGAGAAAAGGCCAGCCATAAAACCCAGCAGCTGAGTCCCAGGTAGGAAGTAAGATAGGAGGAAACTGATAGCACGGGAGGAAGGAGGCTATGATCACCTCCTGTCTGTTTGCCTCAGTTTATGGCTGCTGCTCTATTTTGGCAAGGGGCTGTTTCAGCCACTTTTCCATTGGCAGGAGCCCTAACTTGTGTATTTCTTTCCCATCTAGATAAAGCATGTAGCACTCTCATACCTTCAAGATCTTTATGTTTAATTTAATTAAACTGCCCAAGGGCCCCAGAGCTGTAGTGAGAGGTTTGACAAATGTCACAGGCACAGACAGAAACACAGCAAAAATCTAATTACCTCAAGGTAAAAGTCATCTCCTGATCCAGACTATAGGACACACTTCTACTACTGGGGACAAATCCAGTTCCTAATATATGACATTACTGGAAAGCACAGCAGCTCTTTTTTGTTCACTAGATTTGACAAGCTCTCGGTGATTCAACATGCCATTCAAATCAGAAGATGCAAGGAATACATACTATTGGGGCTATCCTCCCACTTCTCCTTGGAAGCAAGTAGGAAATAAAAAGGAAATTGCTGTGAACTTGTCACAGGAGGAGGATGTGTCCAGCAAGAGGGCTGGCAGGGCACTGCCTTGTTGAAGCTGTGGAGGGGGAACATGGTGGCTTTTCTGATGCTGGGAAATCATGGGACAAAGGATCCAGTGGATGTCTGGGGAAACTGATGCAAAGATTACTCAATGTCCCTTTCTTCAGCAAATCTTTATGCAAAAGTCTGGCCAGAGCACAGATGCACACCAGTGAACCACAGCAGGTGTGTCAGCTCGTGTGGAAAGGAGCCTGGGCTAAGGCAGGGGCTGCAACACTGGGGCTGGAACTGTGTCAGAGAGTGAGGCTGTCTGAGCAAGGTCCACACTCCTTCCTGAGTTGCACTGCATCATCACAGCCTGCTTCCTGAGCCACAGCACCAAAGCTGCTGTTTCTGTCATGGAGATCCTTATGAATGGGAAAAACTCTGGCAGTGCACTGTGGCCACGTGAGCCACAAAACTGGCTCTGAAAGGAGGGCTCAAAGGCACAGAGCCTCATGCTTAGTGTTCCAAATGTGGCAGATCTGCAAATGAATCTGATTGGGATGAAAAAGATCACTCAGAAGGGCTCAGATGTGATTTAAGTCGTTGGTCTGGTATCAGTAATTCCATGGTAAGCATTTCAACTACAGGTGTGTTATTGAAAATCACAAAATCATTTAGGTAAGAAGGGACAGCTTGAGATCACCTAGTCAAACCAATATGAGCTGGAAAAAGTTGCCCAGATCCCAGTGAGATTTTGAGTATGTCCACAGATGGAGACTCCACGACCTGTTCTGGCATCCAAAAATGGCTGTGCTCAGAATAATGATACTTTTCCTGTGGACAAACACATCCAGGTTTGGGTGGATATGTGGATATGTTTATCCTTGCAGACATAGCCTGGTCTCTGACTTCAGTGCTGCACCCACAGCAAAGGTCTGTAGAGCTCAGTGGGGTTGAAAGAATCTTAAGGGTCATGGGACCTCTTGAAAGCAAGAGAAATGTCCTTGTGTTTTACCTATTCCTCTTCAGCAGTACCTACAAAAATACTAGAGGAAACAACAGTGCAAATGTTATTCTTTCCTGCAAAGTAAGCATCTAGAAGGTGCATGCAGAGCAGATTTCATGAGTTTAGGACAGTGTCACTGCCAGACCTGAGCTGTGCCCTGTGCCTTCCACACCCTGCCTGTCACTGTGCACCAGTGACTTACCTTTGAGGGCCACCAATGTCCTGCATAAGCCAAATGTGCACCTCAGAGACTTTATCTGGATTCAGGTTAAAGATCTCAATACTTCCAAAGATGCTGTAAGAATGGAACATGAAACAGCAAAACACTCTTAGTTATCCCAGAAAGATGTAGAGTATGCTCTCTACAATGGATTGCAAATGGATTTTCATAGATTATTTAATTGCCTTATGGTCAAATGTTTTCTCCCCATTCTTATTTCACTTTCAGGAGAACTTTTGAAACTGTCTCCAGACAGAAAGAAGCTGAAGTTTTGCCATCTTTAATGCCTCTTCTCCTGTTCAGTTTCCTGGTTAATGATTTGGTTTGGTGCCAGGGAAATGATCCCCCAGCAAGCATATTCTTCATCTTCTGATATTATTCAAGACTGCACTTCCAGCCAGGGAACTCAAGGATGCCCAGTCTAGTGAGGTAAAATCAAAGAAACTCTAAAAATCAAGTTTGTGCAGTAAGAGCACACTGGATACCCCACCCACATATCCTCTGAAGGATTTCAGTTGCAGTCTCTGCATAGGAGGAGTGAAAAGAATCAGCTTTACAACAGCCAGGGGTGAGTTTACCAAAATCCCTTCTGCACTGGGACTCCCAGGCAGACACACTGAGCACATGCAGCCCCACAGAAACATGAATGGTTGCTTGCTGACTGAATACCTGCTGCTTCTGAAAGCTCCAGCTTCTACTGATCCATTGAGCATCACTTGAACCACACCACATGCTGCTTCTGCAAACTGAACCAAACCAATGGACATTACACTCTGACACTACACTCAGTGCCACAGCAGACCTGGGGCTGGTAGGAGTCCTCAGAACTGTCTAATACAAGCAGAGCATCTGGACAATATTTCTGCAGAAATTTCAGTGTCAAAAAAAGCCTCTGAAGGCTGTGGCAGAACTGTGATAAAGCCTCACTAGACAGCTGTGAATTGGCAGTCTAAGGCTGCATGGGACTGGTGGAGCAGCTTGGCTGGTTTCAGTTTTTACAGGGCTTTGCAGAGCCCCTACAGCTGCAGCTGCTTGTAGTAACCCACAGCAATCCTCAGACTGCTTTGGCTCAGGAAATAAGGACAAGCCAAGACAGAGGTACCACTAGTTTAAGGACACACAGACCATCACATGCTTGTTTCCTTGTGACTCATGCTCTGTGTTTTTTGTGGCTTGGGATTTTTCTCTCTTGATATTTTAGTAGAACTATCACTGAGTATTGTTTGGTTTGATTTTTAATACACTGGATCATGTCATCACTGCTTTTTTTATTCTTTAAAACTCATGTCCAAATATTTAAAGACTACTAAGACCTATAAAGTACCTACTCTGGGTATATAATCCACTGGCAAATCAAAGAATTTTTAAAAGCTTAATACAAGTGACTGTACTTAAGAAATCTTTCATGTCCTCTAAAACAATGAGGCTCAAACTCAGATCTTGAGAACTGCAAAGTTCAGGAAGTTTCAATATGTGTACCTTTCTAGTGTAATAAACATGGGTTTTAGTAGACCTTGCATTTATATGGCTAGAAAGTCTGCAGCTGAGCAAACCTGAGTCTGTATGGTGGTTTTATCTCTCCCAGACTCTGGAACTAAAGATGATTAAAGACAACAGAGAAACCATTTTCACTCCTAGTTCACCCAAAAAACAATTTTCTTTTATGGTGAGTGGACTTTTTCTCATATACATGAGATCTGGAGCATACAGCTTATTTTCCATCTGGGCAGTCATCTACTAATAGCCATACCAGGGGTGAAATCTTGAGAGACATGTAAAATTAAAGTAATACAGGACATCAGGTTTTTCTCTGGCAGTTTGTTCCTGTAAAGTGCTGATTCAACACAGCTGGGCTAATTGCTTAACTGGGATCAGCAGGATCTCATTCCTGTGATGGGAGTTGGCATGGGTCTGCAGGTGGGGCCACCACAGGAACCCTGCCAGCTGCAGAGGATGTGCTCTTCAGGTTTATGCTGGGAAGTGCAAGGGGATTCTCAGCCTCTTGGACAACTTCTGTGCCAATTTGGGTGCTGCTTTCCACTTAGAATGCTGAAATATATTTTATTGTAGCAATTTATGTTCTGTGATTTAATTAAGGTGATTGTTATAATTGTGAGTATTACTTGCAGAGCTCCACCTCTCTGCCAAAGGTTGTTCTAGACACTGACACTCAGCCTCTGTCCATAAAGAGAATGCCTGAGCTACAAGGACATCAAATGTTGTACATAAAATAATGGCTTGTACATAAAATTGGATTACAGCAACATGATTTTTAACGCCTAGAGCTAAAGCTTTTGACAACTTCTATTATTCCATGTTGTAAGTCCAATCTGCAAAACTTTTTTTTTTTTTTTTTGCAATGTCAGGAACTTAATACCTTTTAGTATTCAGGAAGAGTTTTTCTAGATCTTACCATCTTGGATGCCATTTTCCAGAACACAGAGCCAGGGTTGCTCTCACACTCACTTCGTTTTGGACAAGATTCATAGTTGATTCCTGAGAAAAAATACATTTACAGAATAGCTAAGGTTAGAGTGAATATTTTTGCAAGGCTTATGTGGCTTTGTGAGCAAAAAGATTTGCCCTCTACCAAAGCAAGAAGGCTACATGAGGAAAGGGCTTTAAAAGAAAAAGGAATTTGCATCTGTCCAAAGGTCGTCCAGTTTGCTCCCAGTCTTTTCAGGGAGGGAGTTGCAGACCCCATATCACAAATAATACTCAGAAAACTGAGAAGGGAAAACACACAGGCCCAAATGTGAGAAATAGGTTGGCTCTTGACAAGTACTGTCTGATTGCACTGAAAAATTAAACTTTGCCCAACATTTTCAGTAGTTGCAGCCCAGTTTAGAGGTTCCTAACCTTAAGCACCAACCCAGGAGCCACGTGGGCAGCGATACCCCCAAGGAACCTGCACACTCCCCAGCACTTTTGAATGACATTCCTGCTTTGCACTTTGTCCCTTAGGAGCCACAGGGTGGAAGCAAGTAAACTTGGTAAAGAGGGCTAGATGTGACCATTAGTTCAAGGAACAGCTTGATGTTCCAAAGCTGTGGTTTTTAATTAAACCTGAGAAATAGGGATTGTTTTCAGACTTCCATAATGTTGTACAGTTAAGATTTTAAACTAAATCACTAGAAAATAATGTGAAAAGGATTGTGTTTAGGTGTAGATTACCTGGGGCAGAGGGGTCTCCACACCATGAAACTCTATCAGCCATATAGCCCAACAAGGTGTCCTCCAAGGTGAGGAAATTTTGATTGGATTTTGTGTAACGATGAACGAGGTCACCTGTCTTGCTCCAAAACAGTGACTGTAAAATAAGGCACAATGTCTGGTAAGTGACAGCTATACTTCAGCTGGTCAAAATATTTTTCTGGACAAAACCAGGATTTTATTGAAATGCAGCAAGTTCATCCTAGTGGGTCAGTTCTTATTTGAACACTCTCATTCTCAAAATATTTTGGGGGAGGTTTTTCTTTTCTTTTTGTGGAAAGGGACATGTTTAGCTTTTAAAGGATTTTGAAAGAAAGGTTTGACTAGTTTTCATAGGATATATACCAAATTTGTGGTTTGCTTTTGAGCTGCACATGGAAGATCAGCTCTCTGGAAGCAGTGTCCCTCTAACAGCATGATGGCATGCTCCTTACAGAGAGCCACGGGCTCAGGGAAGGGGGGCCTCCCTGTCACTTCACTGGGATGATCCTGGCTTGAGGCAATGATTCAGGGATGAATCAGGGGTGATTCCCAGTGACAGATACAGACAGGGTTACTGGGCTCCAAAGGTGGAATTGCAGGACTGACGCAGCAAGTGCAAAAGCAAAATACCATCCTCATCAACCTACAGACCCCCACAGGGGTTAGGGGGGAGATCCCACAGCTCAGAGCACTGCCCAGAGCTGCCATCCCAGCACAGCCCACCCTGCCTGTGCTCTCACCTTGTTACAGGGTATAGGATGGCTTGCTAGCTCCATTAAAGGCTCATAATCTTCTGATGTGATATTACAGGGATTCTTGTAAATGAACGCCTCTTTCAATGATTCCCAGATTTTTAGGCAATCCTTATTTCTGCAGAAAGATGAAGACATAGTTAATAAATATTTATGAGTAGTTGTGCCTCTGAAAGGTTCTCCCTCTGTTATGGTCAAACACTCTGGATGAGATGTTAAAGAATTCCAGCTATGCTCAGGCACCAAATACATGATCCATTGCAAAAGCAGAGTATCTTCAGCAGATTAAGTATATACTGAGGAATGAACAGTTCCAAATCATCTTCCTCTCTTTCCTGGATTTCAAATTACTGTTTATTGCAATATCTGAATGTCATCTATAATTTTACCCCTTAATATGATCAATGCTGATTTTAAATAACCAAAAGATCAAATTTCTTGATTATTCATACCAAATCATGAGAAACAAATAGCTTCTCACACTATGGGTTGTAAATTTTAAAAGTATGGTCAAAGGATGCTGTCCCCTCAGATACAGCAAGCCACAAATATGGCCTGCAGAGAGTTTGATCCTTGAGAAAAAATATCTATAATTTCATCTAAAACAAAAGCAGCCATTTGGCAGTTTGAGACCAGAGATTGTTTTTATTTATGCACTGCTTTGCAGCTATTGACCTTGCCAGAGGCACAGCTGCTTTGCACAAGTATAACCAAGATCCACATCAGGTGCCACTGTACAATGCTGTCTGAAGCTGAGCCTGGGAGCAGGGACAGGGCAGGTCAGCCTGGAGGGTCTCCAGCTCAGTGGCCAACCAAGGCAGCTCTGGCACATCCCAAATTTCCCTTCATGTCTGTCACAGGGCCAACCCCAGTTGCATTAGGGACCACACCTCACATTTATATCAACCAAATTTACCTCTTGGTAAATCAAGATGAGTAACAACAGTGATTTTTAACAGGACTAGTATCTTTCATTCAAGAGCCTAAATGCACTTGCAGTTACATCACTGTAGAAAGAAGAAGCCAAACTGTGGGTGCTGCAAGGAGCATGGTCATTGTTTTGCTGTTGCACTCTTGTGTCTGCAACAATTCACTTTTACTTAGCAGGGTTCAACTTGGGTGTGTTAAATTTTCTCCTGGAGGAACCTTTCTCTGGCTGCAAAGTGTAAATAACCCACAGAGACCATGCTCCAAACTCTGGTTCTTTATTTAGGGGTCAGGAAGTTGTAAATACCTCTCCCTGCCACTAAGGATTACAACATGGACACACTGAATCATCCAAAAGAGAGGCTCCTGCTGATGGAGGGGTGACATTGGAGAATAGGCAGCTGTCTCCTCTGCTCTGCACAGTCAATGGTATCATAAAGACAATTTGTAGAGCTTGGCTGTGAGCACAGACATTTATATGGCTCACACTTTCTAATTTGTCAAATGATTTGCCCTCGAGGCAGGACTTTTCTTTCTTTTTTTTTAAGCTACTGCTGAAATCTGCTTTATGTAAGAGCATTAACAGCCACAGGTGACAGCTGGGTACCCAGTGATCTATCCTTTCAGATGGCAAAGTTTCTATGCTTAGTCTCAGAAGACAAAATATTTTTCAAGAAACCATAAAAAAACCATGTGTTTATTTTTTCTTCCCAAAGCAGAGAAGTAGGAGATAGATACAAAATCGAGAATTTCTGCTGCTAGACTCAAGTCATGGCCATGAGAGGCACAAAGAAAACCATCCAGGAGATTCATGGTCATGCCAAGACAGATTGCTGAGTCAGTAATCCAAAGCATCAGTGTTCCATCCTTTCAAGACCCCAAACTCAGCACTGGATGATGTGTATCAGTGTTCATAGAAGCTGGTAGGTCTTAGCCTGCAAGTGGGGGAGGCTCTTCTACAGCTGCTAATCTGTGTGGTACTGCCAGCTGTAGCACAGAGAAGAATGGTAAGTGATGAAGATGGGTTTTACAGAAACCTGCCAATTTTAGCATTGATTTAGAAATAAAAATACAGATTATCAGTGTAAAAAAAAAATACATAAAAAAGCTAAACAACCTTTCTTTTTTCTGTCCTCACCTATCAACAGGGGATTTTTTACAAATTAATAATAATAAAAAATAATTGTTTTGCTGCTGGAAAGCTGTTTCTCTGATATGAAGCACAAATTTTGTCTCACATCCTAAGGAGATTACCAGGCACACAGAACTGTGATTTTGGTTTACATATGATAGGCACTGAGAACACTTGAGGACCTGCAAAATCCCAGCTCCAGAGAGACAGACTATTCTTTCCAGCCTCACTGTTGAGGTAGACTCTTAATAAAGTTTCACCTGACCCTTTTTCCAGCACAGAGAGAAAATATTTGTCTGATGTGCAGCTTTTAACTCACACTGAGCAGAGGTGAGGGCAGAGAGCTGCTCTGGGCCTTCTGAAACAAAATGAGAAATTTGCTGGCATGTGGTATGCTAAAAATTCCAGCAAGAACAGCTTCAGGTTGAAACAAGAACATGTGCCTTGCCAAAAAAATGACTGAGAAACAAACTTTTCTCTTAAGGCTGTTCCCAAGTCATAGAATGTGTTGATTTAGTGTTCTTTCTGGATTTAGAAAAGGAAGAAAGGCTGCAAAAGAGATCCTCACTCTGCCAGTTAATTAAATTTATCTAATTCAGATAATTCAGGAGTCCATGGGGAATACTCTTATGTCTCACACTGCTGTGGGCCTTGGGTGCTCTCTTTCTCTGGTTTTTGTTTGTGTATTTTGGGTTGTACACAAACTAATCCTGCATCCTATCTGCAAATATCACATCATATCATCTCTTTAGGCATAATGGATTTCTTCCTTTGTTTATGCTGAAATATTTAAGGTCCTTTATTCTACTATAGACTCTGAAGTATCGAATCCAAATTCAATGATATGTAACATAAATATATTCTAAATTTATGTTTCATATTTTTCAGGTTTTATCTTTATGAATAGAGTTTGGGCAATGCTGGTAAATGTGAAATAATAACTAACAGAAAGAATACCGTGAAATCTTCTGTAAACTTGAAAACTGCAACCTTTCTCTGGAAAACAAGGATTGAAGAACTTGCCTTAAGATCTTTTAGAGTCAGACTGTACACAGCACTCAGTACAGCATGCAATAAGGGCTGGGATACAAATAAACTTTTCCTTGTTAAATCCAAATGTTATACATGCTGCAAAGCATATCCTCCATTTGTCCTTACACTGGGGTAGAAGTGGCATTTTCCGATAAATTTGAGTATTTCTTTCCATTTGCCTTGTATCTGAATATCACATTAATCCACCAAGGGAAAGCTGGGGCCAAGAATATTTCCATTAGCATCTATCCCAGCAGCCAAATTTTAATGTGCATATTAGAAAAAAGGACAGCTTCTGCATCATTATTTCTTGCATATCTGTACACTGGTCTGGCTAACCTTGAAAGGGTATCCTTCACTGAAAGGAATGGGATAGCATTGAACTATCTGGTAAGTCATTGTTATGATAGATTTTTTTTTCTTTGCTTTACAATTCCATTTTTTTTTTCTTTAACTGGACATGACGGATTCATGTCCATTCATCCCAAATTGAAACTGATTTAACTGCTATAACATCAAGGGTAACTTTCATCCCTGCTGATTTCAGTTACACCACGAACAACTCTGTCTTGCTTTCAGTTCAGCACTGGATTGACACTGAATGCTGAAAACATCTTAAGAAGGGCAGTGTTCCCTCGGGCTGTGTTGCCTCTAGTTTTCTACTGAAGCATTTGTGAGAGATGCTTAAAGTATGGGACCCAATTCAAATTTACAAGGAAAGAATTACTTCCAGGCTTTGTTCTGGAGACCTCAATCAACTCTGCCCATGTTTTCAAATCACTCTTCCAGGCAGACACACTTTGCTGGTGAGACCTGTTCTCCCCTGCAATCAGTGTCAGTTTTTCCAAGGCCCAGAATTTTATTTCTAAAACATTGCAATGTGTCCAGGCCACCCTGAGATTTTACCTGTGGCCCTGTGGTGAGGCCCTGAAGTTACAGCTGGAAACAGTCCCCTGAGCCCATGTACCTGACCTGTGCAGTGATCAAACATCTGCAGTTTGTGCAAGAAAACCTTTCTCATTTGCTACCACCACTAGCCAAACGTGTGATGAACCTAAGCACTCAGAAACCTGGCTCTTCAAAAAGTCAGCAAGATGTTTGTGGTTCTCACACAGCTCCTTGAAGGCATAAAGGCAGTTTTCACTCTTCTGGGGATCCCAGCCTTGGGCTTCACCTGTAAAAGCCCCAACATCTCAGGAGGAGAATGCACATCAAAGGAGCTCAATGGCATAGAACATTTCTGCATCTAACAGACCCACCCACCTCTGCCTGTGTCAGTTTATCTGCTGCATTTTGGAAAACGGTGAGGGCTGTACACAGCACAGAAATTTACACATCCCTGCTCAATCTGTTTTCTCATACGAGTTTATGTGTAGCTGTGTCTTTATATCTATGTCAGAAATTAGGTCAGAAATCATTTACGGCTGTGTTGAGAGGAAACCCTCTGTAACTCAGAATCCTTCTCCCACCTTTTCTGCCCTAAATATTTCCGGGGTTTTATTTCTTCAGCTTTCCCTCCCCTGCTTCCAGCCTTGCCGTGTCTCACCGCTGCTTTGGAGCGGATTTTTTGGAGCTGCTGGCAAGGACAGCCCTGGCAGCTGTGGCTGGCAGTCCCTGGAGCGAAGCGGAGCTGAAAGCAAGGAGAACAGTGCCATCAGGTGGGAGAAGGAGCTCCTGAGGAGCAGCAGCTCGGGCTCTCCCCGCCGGGACACAGCGCGACCCATCCCCGGGCACGGGACGTGCACAGAATGGATCGGCTTCTCCTCCTTGTTGTGGCACCTAAACCCCCCTTCGGGTGTCTTCGCGGAGAAAGCAGACAGAGGGGAATTGAGAGAGGTCAGCCAAAACGCTGTTGTTGCCGAGGATTTGAGGACACTTCTGTCTGCTGGTTTTAGCCTTAGGATAATGGGAAAGGGGAAAATTAACAAGGAAAAAGATGAAGGAAAAAAAACCAGACCTGTCAATCTCAGCGTCTTCAGTAAGCAGAAAACTCCTGTTTCCCATTTAGTTTAATTATTGCAAAGTGTCTGCCATCATTACACTTAGGGTAACAGACTTTTTGTCAACATGAAAATGACATGCTTGATTTTTTTGGCAGCTTGATTTGGTAAATATTGCTTTATGCTAAATAATTCAAAAGTCAGTAAACAAAGCACTGGAGGGACTGCCTGGGGATAGAGAGGGAGATTCAGAGCCCTGCCTCAGAGGAAGATGACTTCTGGAAAGGTTTCCTGTAGGCAGAGCAATTAAATTCTGCACAGCAAAGAGGGGGAGCCTGGAGGTCTGGAAAAAGAAGTACCAAGTGAGATTGCTGCTGGGGCACCTCAGGGCTTTCTGTATGTTCCTGTACAGGGAACGACCTGGAGCAAGTGACAGCTCCTCATCACAGCAGTCCTTCCCCTTTGGCAGCAATAAGAGGGTTTTAAGGGAGGAGCATTTGTGGCTTTGGTTTACAGCTCCCAGAGTGTTTAATGTGAGTGGGATTGGTGCTGCAGGACAGCACTAAGCCTCATCACCCTCCGGGGAGGGCCGAGCCAAGAGGTGGCAGCTGTAACCAGCAAAGGGCTCATCTACAGAAGCAGATTGTTTTGCTGCCTGGATTTCAGCTTCCCTGGGTGAAAAAACAAGCTGCTAAAGCAGATGGTGTTTTCAGAGATGCTCTCTAAGTGGAACAGAGCCAGCAGAAGGGCAGAAGTCTCACCTGGACTGCATTTTGACAGAGGGTCATAGCTGCTCTACAGTTTAAGCTTCCAAGTGAGGGCCACGTCATCAACAGATATAGAGGGAATAAATTCAAGCTGGCATCTTACCCCTTGATCAGAAAGGGTATTTTTATTAGAGTTTTAAAGTTAATATTAAACTTGTAAGAACACTTCTATAACAATGATCTAAATTATGTTACAGCAGGGAAATATTCAATGGCTTAATGCACTTTTTTTTCCCATCCATAACATGTACTTGCACTACATTGCTTTGTTTTGTTTTGCTTGTTTTTAATAGAACTAAAGCTGCTGGGATGTGGCATAAATGCAGTAATTTGGGAGAAGTGCCTGCTTCAAGGGTAGTTTGTGTCAGCAGGACAGAGACAAGGGAACAGATGGGAGATTTAGTACAACTGTGAGTGAGCTCCTTGCTAATACCTTATTTTGTTGTCATCTCCTGGGAAGAGAGGATGCATCTTTAGCATATGGTTTTTATCTTTGGACACTTGACACAGACTTTCATTTGACCCTAGAGGGGAATAGGATCTATTCCTCCTATCCCTGTGTACAAGCAGCTCTATTTCCTCATGGTGCTCTGAGGTGTTAAACAGCTCTTGAGTTTTAACATACCTTGGCACTGACAGCTGAATGATACCACCTCTGGGCATGGCTTTTCTTCACTGACATCTCTACAGATGTTATAGGAGGACTGAAGCAGGGAAACGTGGGGGAGAACAGTATTCCCCTTTTCAGCCTCGAGCTCATAAAAACATTTAATAATTTCAATCCTGGGTGGTGCTATAATTTAGGCAGCCACCAGACATCTGTAGAGACAATTCTATAAATCAATAAACAAGAGAGAAGGTAAGGAACAGGTAGCTAACTGGCTCTGCACAACTAAATAGCTGCAAAGAGTTACAGTGGAAAACTAAGTTGAAAAATATTTCATCAGCAAATACTTCTGATTAATGTGTAGAAGGTCAGTACAGACAGAATAATATTCTCTGTAGTACGTGGGATTAAAACCAAAGGAAATTTTGACTGCAAGGATATTTTAATAAAGTGATGCAATATGTGTAGACTAACACAAATGTGAAAAATTATTTGAAATCCTATGAAATCTTGCAGTAAGAACCATTAAATATCTCTACACCGTAAAATGAATGGAAGAAGTTTGCATATATGATAAATATAGAGTCCTTTAATAACAATTTTTATATGATAAAAACTCAATATAGAAAACTGCTAGGTGAGTTGACATATGGGTGTCAAAGTGAGAGAGAAATTCAGGTCTCAACAACGTTTCTGTACCTTAGCAGTGCATTGATGTTGGTCACGGACAAAAGACAAGGTATCTTTTGACATCTCCCCCTTACACTTGCTGGACTCTCAGATCTTGGGTTGCCTGTGGAGTTACAGCATGGGAGGGTAGATTTTCAGCACAGAACTGAGCCTGAGCTTTGCACAGAACTGGATGGCTTTTCACAGCCTAGCACTGGCATTTATAGTCCAGAAGAGAAGAAATAAATATGCTGGTGATTTATCATCTCAAGAACAAATAAATGATAGCTACCCACTGCCCTATGAACTTGTCTCTTGCTAAAAGAAAATTAATTCTTTCTAATGAACTTCCTTTAGAAAGAGATGACAACAAACCTAAAAAAAGCCCAGAGTAGATATGGAAACCAGCTTTAAGCAGCATGAGGAATTTTTTGAAGGACAAACTCCAGAGCCAGTATATTCTCAAGTACTAATCACTGTCTATTTGTGCCTACTAAACATTATATTCCAGTTCCCCATTAAAGCTCAGTACAGAGTGTATTTCAATAGAATTGTACTTTTAAGCAAGACTCAAACAATTGTTAATTTTAATAAGATATCTTTGCTACCAAGAAATTACAAGAAATGTCAAAGTCACTTGTATACAATTTAGGGAAAAACAATTGTAAAAGAAGACCTTGTTATAAACATTAAAGGACAGAAGAAATGAAAAGCAGAGCTATGCATGTTTCATATTAAAAGGCTAACACAGAAAAGGTATTAAAGTCAGCACCCAAGCACATGAAATAGGGAGGCACACAATAGCAGCATACACAAATGTTAGGACTTGGGTATTTTAATAAGCAGTGTGTTATTATGATGATACAGTGCCCATCTGAATGCCGAGAGACAAACCAGATATAGGAACAAAATATCAACATCATTTCAATTAGAGATGAGCCAAAACATTTCTTCATTGCTGTTTGTCCTAGCTTCCCAATGGACTTCTAACAAGTTTAAAAGCATTTCCTAGGAAATGAAAGGTAAGGAAGGCACTTCTGGTGATCACCTAGTGCAACCTCAGGCTCAGAGAAGGCTGCTCAGGACCACAATCAGTCTGGTTTTAAATATCTCCAAGGATGAAGCCTCCACAAAGTCTCCAGTCAACCTATTCCAGACTTTGATCACCCTCATAGTTAAAAAACCCCTGGTTTTTTTCGCTATGTTGAAATAGAATTTTCTGTACTTTAATTAATGTCCATTGCTTCTTCTCCTGCAACTGAATACCATTGAGAAAAGCTTGGCTCTCTCTTCTGCACTCCCCACACCTTGTATTTATCACCTTGAGCCTTCCCTTCTCCAGGCTGGACAGTCTCAGCTCTCTCAACACCCCTCTGTATCTCAGACACTTCAGTCATCCTCATGATCCCTCACTAGAGCTGTTCCAGGTATGTCCCTGACTTCCTTGTAGTGACAAGACCAGAGCTGGGCTCCAGATACATCTCAGCAGGGCTGAGCAGAGGGGAAAGGTCCCCTGTCCCCCTGCTGCCAATGCTCCTTCCCATGCAGCCCAAGGTGCCACTGGCCTTTGTCACAAGGGCACTGATGGGTCACACTCAGCTTGTCCCCAGGCCCCTGGGTCCTTTCCCACAGACAGAGCAAATGAAGCTTTTTGTTTGCTCTGGGACCAAAACAGATGGCACAGCAATGATAACAGAATGTTTTTAGAAAGCATATTCTTGCAAACAAAGAAACACAAAGTCCTTTGCAGTTTGATGGATATCAAATTAAGGAAGCTTCAGAAATCTGCAGAGCACTCTAAGAGAGTCTAATGCATTACAATTGGGTAGCAACTTTTACTCTGGAGAAGACTGGTTCAATCATGGTTTCTCTCATGCAGAGAGAATTTCTCTTGCATTTTCTCAATGAAAAAACAAATCTCAGGTAAGTTTCAGTATAATATCATGGCTATAAAAAATAAAGCTAGGATTTTTGTGACACTGAAGCAAATAATGGTTATTTAGTGTGAAAGCATTAATAATCAGTGAACAAACACAAGGAAATTAGATTAAATGCCTAGTAAAGCATGAAGGCAGAATGCAAAAGTAAGCATATAATAAACCTCATATTTCTTTCAGAAAGAAATTGTGCTGTGAACGCAATAGCATCTCACACAAAATCAGGGTCCATATGTTCTTTTTGACAAAATATATATCCATCTCCACAGGCTGCAAAGGAATGGAAAGGCAAAATGCATTCATGCTTGTGCAGTCAGAAGACACAGGTCTCCTGGACATGCACCAGCTCTTACCAAATTTAATGGAATTACAGGCTGTTAACATTTGTTGTAACAAAATTTGCTGCTAATGTAAAAACCAACATAGGTTGATCTAATTATATTTGAGGGAGAAATACATTCTGTGTCCACACAAGACTGCATGAAAAACGTATTGGAGTTTTACACTTTGAGCTTCATCATCAGGTTTTTGCACTGCTTAGTCAGGCAAGTAGCATTGTTTGGCCTAGCAGTTACAAGTGTTATTGAAACTGCTCCCTGTCTGTGTCCTTGGTGCTCTGTTCCTGTCAGAAGTCAGGCAAAAAATAAGCTGGTTTGGCTTCAAACCATTTTTAAATAGTAGGTCACTGCAAACCTACTGCTTCTCTGGACACAAGCCTGTGCTGTGTGCCCCAGGATGGTCCTGCTTGGGCATGGAGGTTGGACCAGCTGAGCCTCTGTGGTCCCTTCAAACCTGACCCATCCTGTGATTGTGAGAAGCGACAGCAGATTGAAGGGGAGCAGTCATTAGCTGGGAATGAAAATTCTCTCGAGCTGCAAACGTAAAATCAGTTATTTCTAGATCCAAAAAAGCATCGTTTGTGCTTTGGGCATTAGTGACTATGACCTTTCAGATAATGTGTCTTCTCCACTCCTTGCCCAGGCCACAAAGTGCTGCTGGTTCCTGACCTGTCAATTCCAGCGTGGTGAAGAGGAGACCCAAACCAGATAACTTAGGCTGCAGCTGTTGCCACTTCCTCTGCCCCAAGAGGTGCCGAGGGGCCAAACCACCACAAGCGGCATCCCCTGAGTGATGGGTGAGTTACCCAAAGTGTCCCCGCGGCTGCTCTCTGTCAGCACGGATCTGCTTCCCAGCGTGGATGGATTCCCTGGGCTGTGCAGGTGAGCCTGCGGCGCTGAGCGCCTGCTCGCTCCCCCTCCCGATTGCTCCAGGGATAAATTCTTGGGAACTCGGCGCTGCCGGAGACTGGAGGCGAGACTCGAAGCGGCTTCTCAGCCACGAGAGGGAGTCCGCATTGCTGAGGAGGAGAGCGCGGAGTAACTTGAGGGCAAATTGTTTCTTCAGACCAAACTGCCTTTGCCTCTATTCAGCCAAAACTACCATACTTACTGATGGCCACGCGGGATTTTTACAAGACTAGTGAAATCAGAACTTCTAGCTTCTGTTAATGTTGAAAAAAAGGTTGAGACTACCAAGCTGTGACAAACTATTGCTTTGGAGTCAGTATTTTCCAGGGAAGTCAAAAGAGAAATATTGCTCTTTGGTGTCAGTGTGCAGGTGTGTCACTCTGTGTGCAGGGAACAAACTCCCTAAAGCCTGCTGCTATACCATTCAAATGTTTTCCCAAAATAGGGCTAATATTGGAAATACTCGACTGAAGTGTTTGGTATTCTCTTCCCCTTCTTCATGAACTTTGTTGTGACAGCAGTTCTGTGCAGGAAATTGCAAGTGTACAAATGATAAGAGTCAGCCAGCCAGCAGCAGAAATCAACCTGAGGTTGTATTGCATGCAAGCAGTTGAACAAAATCATTACTGGCAGATGCTGTAACACCGTACCAGAGAAATGTCCTTTTGTGAGAAAGTTCAGTGCAGAGTTCTGAGGAATTTGAAGAATAAGCAAACCTATGGGACAAAACCTGATTGCTTGAGGTGTTCACAAACCTCGACTGCAGACAGCAAGAGCCTTTCAGTGGCCTCCTTGGGCTTGGGTTCAGCCCAAAGACTGTATTGGAAAAGAGAAGAGCATGACCAGAGCGAGCTGGCTGGGCATGGTGTAAGGGCTCCAGTAACATACGGGAGAGTGAGTGCAAGGAGGTATCCTCAAGGGTTAAAGACTTGTGACAATGAAGGTGCACTAACATGTCAGAGGCCTTCTAACATGATTTACAGCACACAGGTGCAAAAGCAGAGCTAAATGGAGGCTGTAGAACTCTGTTAAATCCATCTGTGATAGCCAGAAATGGTATAAAATCCACAGTCATATGTCAACAATCCCCCTTTTTTTTCAAGACCTGCCAGCTTTTCTAATTTGAAATATGGCACTCCAAAATTTAGTAAATGTCATGCTCACTAACTACCAAAATGGATAGATTTTATGTTCAGAAAATATCATCAAAGGTGGAACTTAGTGACTCTGATATTAAGAAAAAGTAAAACTAAAAGGAAATGCCCATGAATTTACTAAAAGCACACCTTTCTAAAAAAAAAAAATACATGTCAGTGTAAGATTAAAAGGACAAGAGCAGAATATGGACAAATTTATGAGAAAATGAGAAGATTTCTAACCAAGACAGCGAGGTTCCCACGATGGGAAGTAGTGGCAGCAACAGTCCTGGCAGAGCAGAGGGCTCAGCTTGCTCAGCTCATAAGCCTGTCCATGTTTCTGCAGTTCCCTGTTCCTACTCTTCTCCTTGATCAAGGGCACCACAGATCCCATACAACAGAGGATCCAAGGCCTACATTAATGGTGAAAGAGAGAGGGATGAAAGGTCCCACTCTCTGAAGTGTCCTAAAGGCACCCAGGTCATTATCAGGAAGTGGCAGTGACAGAAGTGGTTGGTTACATCACAAACTGCACAGAGCTCAGGGTGGTCAGAATTGAGCAATCTTGGGTTTGATTCCCAGAAAAGCACCTACATTTCATTCTCCATTCAGGAAACCTCTGAATATTACAGATGTACAGAAACAAGCATATTTTTCCTTCTTCTGTGCTCTATGCTTCAGAAAAAAAATTGTCTCTTAAATAAAATAAAACAAAACAAAAAAGGGTCCTACTATACAAAAGTCATTTAATCTGAAGGAAAGTGAGCTCACAGCCATGAAGGTATTCAACACTGTTAGATTATGAATAGGATAAAATATTATACCTTGTAGCAACAAACTTTTTAGAAAACTTGTGATCACGGATTTGTGATATTTTTTAAACTGTCCCTGAATTAATTCTCCAAACAAATCATTCCTAGTGATATTTGTGGTCCAGATTCAGGCTGTTGTCAGTGAAAACATACATGGCAATGGCTGAAAGCATATTCACACAAAAATGGTTTTCACATTTTTAGCATCCCAATTTGAATGACATGAGCCCACATAAATAATTAGGTTTGTAAGCCATTAGGTTTGTAAACAATTTCAGATTTAAATATTGAGTGTATCATTCTTTAATAAATTAAATTATGCTTTTAGAAACTTTGCAGGTTTCAGGAGCTTTTAAAATTTGTTTGCAAAAGAATCCTCCTTTCCCTCACTAAAGCCTCTCAAATATTTAATGTAAAGCATGAACAAGGCTCTGTGAGCTCAGGCCATGATTTTCCACGTGACCCTTCAAATACTGCAGATCAGCTTTTTCATACAGTGCAGGATATCCAAAGCCAAAAGAAACCCAAATGCAAGCAAACTATACACAGCTTTGTTGTCATCAGCTCAATGTAATGAAAACAAGAGGTGCAATTGCCCTTTTTAGGACAAAGAGCAGGATGGTTCTGTCACCTGGCCAAGGTGTGGGGCAGCACTCAGCCCAGGGTGCTGGAAAAGTCTGCCAGAGGCTCACTGCAGACACAAAGCAGGGCGGCTGGTGCCACAGAAGGGAGGGATGGTTCCCTGCTGGGAGACCCTGGCTACCCTGGATCCCTCCCTGAGGGGCTGGGTGTCCCCAGTACCTGCTGGGGGAACTCCTTATTTCATACTTTGCCTTTCCCTGCAACACAGAGGATTGGAAAATCAGTTCTCAGCTCTAACACACCACTGCAGACCTGGGCCCTTGGAACCTCTTCTGCAGGAGAGGAGGGATGGGGTGTTGCACTACCTGCTGTGATGAGCTGAGCAAGGACCACCTCTGGGGGCAGGTGTTGCCAGGGACTGCTGAGCTGGTGTCCTGACCCACCTCTACTTCTCCATACTTCTACAGCTCTCTGTGCCCATCAAGAAGTTTTATACACATGCTAAAAACATTCGTTTTGGATAACCCCAATACTTCTCAATGTTTTTCTAACATTTTTATCTGTCCTATAAATCTGTGTTGAACCTTCTCCTCCCCCTCCCTCCTGTGTAGTTTTGGTTACAGGACTGCAGTGTCACATTACAGGATTTTGGCAGGTCAGCTTTACTGCATGTTGCTTCACCTCCACGTACTCAAACCTGTTAGAATTCAGCCACTATTTCAGCGGGCATTAAGGAAGTTGCAAAATCCATTCATGATTATGTTTTGACCTAGGATTAGTGTTACTTTTATTGTTTCTCTAGGTAGTTTCCTCAAAAAACCACCACCGGGACACCGAGTTTCTGTCTGTAGATTTTTTTACAAAACAGGGTTCTTAAACCCCCGATTTCTCCCTGCCGCTGCAAGCCCGGTTGTCACGACCAGGTGGAGGCGAGAGACCGCTCTCTCCTGTTCGCCTGACACCTGGGGCATGATCCAGACCACTACTCACCCCAGCTCTGGGTACTGCGCCGTGATGTAGTTGTAGCATCTTCCCAGGATGACTTCTTGCAAGTTCTTAGTGGTCCCCCTGTCCTTCCACTTCAGCATTTTGGGGCTGTCCTCGTGCCTCCCGTGGGTCAGGAGAGAGGCCAGCACGACGGCGAGGACGAGCGCGGCCAGCAGGACCACGATCCCCAGCAGGAGGACGGTGCGCTGCCGCGTCCGGGCAGAGCCCTGCTGCAGCGGCATCGCGCTGAGGGGCGGCGGCAGCTGCTCGGCCGCCGAGGGACAGCGGCTGCTGCGGCCGCCCCGCGC
>VZRX01018122.1:0-10036 GCA_013398075.1 Notiomystis cincta | reverse complement strand
CCCTGGGCTGTCCGAGGAGCCCTGGGCTGTCCGGGGAGCCCTGGGCTGACCGAGAATCCCTGGACTGACCGCTGCCGCCGGGGGTCCGGCGGAGCAGGGTCCGGACCGCGCTTCCCACCGCCCCCGCCCCTCTGGCTCCGTCCGTCCCGCCGGTTTTAGAGCCAAACGAGGGCTTTTCGGGACTCGGGGCAGGAAGGCGAGAGCCTGGATGCTGTTTTCCCTCCGTACCTTACTTTGCCATGACCTCCCCGAGTTAAACTTCGGGAAGCTATCAGCTGTAAGTCACACAAGTGAACTCCAGGAAATAACACGTAAAACTCCCGGAGTCTTTGTTCAAATAATTGCAGTGATATGCTCTGTCTAACGTTTGAGCAAAAGAGGAATTCAAGCCACACCAGTCTGTTTGCTCTAAATTAATTTTTTTGTGCAAGAGTGTTGAATCTTACTTCACCCAAGGTGAGAATGCAACTTTGCAGAATCAACTTTGTAGTAGTCATAAAAACACAGTTTTTCAACACATAGTGGTTTATTTTACTTCTCTCCCTTGTGAATAGGCTTGGATTAGTTGTCACATGAATTTCTAAGATAAGCATGTAAATTATGGGTGTTTGAGGCTGTGTGAAATCATGTAAGGAAGCATTTTCTCTGCAAGAGGAAAGTTAGTTCCTTACTGTACTTTCCAAAGAGGGCAATTCTACTTAGTCACAAAATCTAAACCGAGTAAGACACAAATCTCAAAATCTTAACAAAATAAGCCATGCAATTCCTGAATGTTAACTATAAATTATTCACAGATTTTCAATAATTGCTTTCCAAGCATTTGTCTTTACCAGATTGACTGTGATAGAGGTGGTTTGTGACCCATCTCAGCCAGGCCTAAGCAGTTCTGAAAGACCTGAGAAATGCTGTGCTCTGACCAAAGCCTGCACTGGCAGGTGCTGTGCTAAGCACGTAACACGATTTTTTCTGATTCCATTTTCCCAGAAATCATGTGAACTTCACAGAACTGAAACCTCAGTTTTAAAGTGACATATCAGGCTGCCAGATGTGGTCAGGCAGTCATAATAGTATCATTTAGATTTTAGTTTCATTAACTAAGAAAATAATCTGTTGGGAAAACCAGCTAGTTATCCTAAGCCGTTTATGCAGTAACACTGCAATCTCTGCTTGCTCTAGGTATTGAAGATACATAGCTTCAGTAAGTGTGTGAGTCACTTTTAGAGTGGAATGATAGAATAGTAAATTTAAAGGTTTAAAACTTTAAAAATGCTATTTTCCAGTAGCTTGATTTCTGTAAACTTTTTCTTCCCTTCAGATATGACAATGATTCACCAAGAATGAATAAGTAAGTAAGGTGAGTACTCTGGAAGGTGTCCTTGCTGCTGATTTTGTAACACCTTGAACTACATAAGGAGTGTCAAAGACAAGTAAATGTCAAGCCTCCTTTCAGCAAGCCTTGGCAGCCTAATCAGGGAGAATAAATAGGACAAGCAGAGCTGAGTGGGCAGCACTAAAACCAGTAAAAGCTCGTATTCCCAGTGTTTCAGAAGGTGAGAGATTCTCTCCCAGCATGAATGTGAGCATGAAATCGCTCCTTGCAAACTTTCTGGCCCTCGAGTATTTCCACGAGAGGCATGATTGTGATAACAGCAAAGAAGAGATGAAACAGTATTCCCTGAATGGGATGGGAGGGAAAAACAGAAGGCAAAGTGAAATGAGGAAGGTTGAAGGGAGGTGAAAAGCAGTGCATGGTCCTTATATTCCCTTAGGTCTGTGGAGTGAGCTGGAGTTCACTTCTCTCCTTAGCAGTTTTCCCAGTGCCAAAGACCTTAAGCTGAATGACTTTATTCCACAGGAATTCAGTTCTGTAAACAGAAACCTACTGAAATCCAAATTTAGGATTTCCCCCATGATTGCAGTTAAGGGCTCGTAGATCTCTATTCCTCTTGAATTGTTTTCCTAGTGCTTATTATTGCATTCTATAAGGAAAATCATAGTTTTTGAAAACACTGTACCTCGTAAACTGATAGCCAACTTCTGGAGTCCTCTGAGCTGTGCAAATTTCCAAGATACCAAATCTAAACAAACCTTTTCAAGGTGTGTGTACTTTTTTGAAAGCCTTTACACTAAATCTTCAGGCAGGATGATTAGAAAGAGTGTGTAAAAATCAGAAGACAGAAATACTTCAGGAACCTAACTGCCAGCCTCTGCCTTGACACCATATATTGCAGCAGGGAACTTGATAAAAATGGTCCTGCATTAAGTACAGTTTATCCAACAGCATAGGAGTATTGTAAGAGAAAAGAGGCAAGCTCCCACTGCTACTTGAGAGTTCTGTGGATGATATTTTTGAGGCAACTAGGGACAAAAGACCATCCCCCAGCTATTCCCAAGGCCTGATCACTCAAAATTTTGATTATCCTTCTCTTTTTTTACTGTCAAATGTAGATAGTTATGGCACCTAAAGCATAGCTGAGGAGAGAAAGAACACTTCATGGCAGAAATTGCTAATAAAAGGTGTTGTGCAGCAGGTGTGACTGAATCTTTCTAAAACAACCACAGTGTTTACACTGCCACTAAACACTCCCAGTACTGTGGACACCTGTAATTTCTGGGTGTCACTTCTCAGCAGAACTTACAAATGAGAGAACTTAATCTGAAAAGAGCAGAAGCTGTTATAATAATTAAAGAAATTATATCTTTCCTGGTTTTGTTGGAATAGCAGGGACTGTAATCTTCTCACTGCTTCCCAATTGCACAGGGCAAATGCTGTCATAACATTTAGAGAATGTTTGAGATGAACACTGAAAATAAAGTGATAAATGGGCTGGGACAAGGAAACCATCTAGCAAAAAGTGACAGCAGTGAAGAAATATGTGCCATCTAATCACACACAGAAGCTCTTGCAAAATAAGCCTTTGTAAATCAGTGTCTGGGCATCCAGTTCCGCTCTTCTTTCTTTCACCTCTGCAGATGCTGCTAAAATGTAAATTTTCCTGGTGAGCTGTGCTCTGGGCCCAGTGCATGGAAGTTATCTGACCTGTAAGTTGCTCTCTGTTTTCCTGGTGGCAGCCTCCACTGCACCTAACCTAGAGCTACAGGCAGACAGAGGGACTGGCAAACAGACACTGGTGCCTTAACTCTGAACCTGCACTTGTGGCCATCTAAAGCACATGAACAATACTCCATCTGTGCCTTCTGCAAAGCCATATCTGCTGCTGGAAACATGGGACATGTTCACTCCTGTCTCCCAGATGAGATGGAGATCCCAGATGCCTGGAGATGATCTTTCCTGCGTGGTTTGTACAAAGTGCAGGGCTCTGCTAGCACACAACCACTACCCTGCATCAAATTATAGAGTAGGTGTAGAGAAAGACTTAGCTTCCTCCGAGCAACTAAAGCTGAGGGTTTGCTGCATTTATCTTGTAGCTTTGGACTACTACATTGAATTCCTGTCTCCTCCAAAAGGTGATTTAATTTGTACCTGACCTATGTCTAAGTAGTTCACTGAAGCAATCAGTAATGAAGATGCAAAACTGACCATTGAGTGTAAAGACACAGAGCTCTGTTTTCACTGTTTTATTTTAGACACTCGCAGCTTTTCAAATATCCAAGATTTCAGTCCTGAATGCTTCTTCTAAGTATCCTAGAAAATTGTAGAGAATTTAGCTGTGCCCAGTCCTCAAAAACAGAAATGCTTTCTGTGTGTGTGGGCATGCACATTGTCTCACTGCTACTGAATTTTTGTGAGGGGGTGCTCCTGAACTAATTTGTTGGGAAAATCAGTAATTTCTTAATTGCTATCTGCCTCTGAGTGGTCACTTGTGGACTTGCTGATGCACTTGTGTTTAAGCATATAGGACTTTTCAGTGCAAACAGAAACACTCTTAGATCTTAGGCATCCCTATATTTAAGAATTACGGATAGAAAGTGGTGTGAAACTCCTTTCCCAAGTCCAAGCCCAAGTGCATTCTCTGAGTGGTCTCAAAATGACCACTTTATTCTTATTTTTGCTGCAAGTAAGGTCATCATGATGAGCACTACCCTTCCCTAGGAAGAAGGAGAGGTATGGGGCAGATCATTGCCATTACCTGGTGCTGTACACACTTCCCCTGGGGCAGGAGATACACCAGCTCTCATCACTGTTATTGCTGCATCTAGTTGTGGAAGCACACACATTGCTCTGTGCTGAGGGTACGTTTTGGGGTTAACCCCCCTGGGTTTGGAGCTGGGAAGTCCTCCAAGGGGTGCAGCAGGCAAGAGCAGACCCACCTGACCTGCTGTTGGACTCAGTGATCTCAGAAGCCTTTCTAACCTAAGTGATTCTGTGATTCTATGACCACAGAGCAACAGGCTCAATCTGCTGGACCCAGGGCACAGGAAATTGTCCTAGAAATTGATGAGTCGTTATTTGTAGTTTGGCCACTACAGGCTGCTGGGGTTTTCCATCTCTTTCAACTGTATCTCTTGTAAGCAGCCTATTTTTCCATGTGGAAGCTGATCTGTTTCATTTCATGCAATGCAGAGGGGTCTGGGTGGGGAAATGAGAGTGCTGGATCAGCCCATGCTGGTGAGCACAATGCCTGTGTCCTCTCAATAATGCACTCTGCTCTCTCGACTGAATCTGACTACTTTTTCCCATGCCTTCTCACACAAGGAGATTGTGGGAGGACCAAATGTCACCACTGTGTCTTGCAACTTTTGTTGGTGACCTTTTTACAACCCTACACACATGCCTGGCTATATGGGATGTGGTTGCTTCTCGAAACTTGAGCAGGAAGTTGAGGGTATAAGGAAAGAAAGAAATAACAATACAGATAAAATTTAACAAATGTAGTGCTTCTACTTTCTGTGTAGCTAATGTGAAAAAGTAGATGCATAAAGAGCTTAATGCTGGACTGCACCCCAAGGCTGATGCCCCGATTTTGAACTGTAGAACCAGAAAGAACCAGCACAACACATGACAAAGCAACATCTAAAATGAGAACTCTTGATTCCAGACAAACCCCTACTGTAATTTGCACAGGCTCACACCAGCCTCCTTCCCCCATCCCTTTTCCCTCCTCTTGTGCAAATACAGTATTTGTGCACTGCTGAAGGGCAGGGTGGGGGATGATATAAGGCCATCAGCACAAAGCTATTTCATTCTTGTGTGAGTCACTGGATTATTTGGTCCATCTGTCAATCACCTGTCAGGTCTGCAAATGGGAAGAAACTTAGTGCCCAGTGGGCCTGCTTGGGTTGCTCATGAAGATCCCCCCTCCATGCTCACAGCTTCTTTTGCCATCTTCTGAAGCTCTCTGCCTCAGCCCCACTTCTGCAGTTTGTATGTGCAAACCCAACCTCTAGGGCAGATCAGTCCAGTGCTCTGGTGCTGGGCACCAGCAGTGGCTGGGTTGTCTTTCAGTGACCTGGCACAGTAGAGAAGTGGTGCTCCCCTGTGCTTTATTGGAGATGAATCAATCTAGTAGTAATTTTCTCAAAACTCATGAAGTCAGTGACCCATTTCTAGATGTTAATCAGCAGGATGGGAAATTTTATGATTAGAACAGACTATTGGTCAAAAATTACTGCTCAGGGAATGTTGAAAAATGGCTTTATGAAGGAGATCAGATACAGAACTGTAAATGCATTAAGTTTGGTGTGACAGAAACATTTGTGGCTGAATGAGTGGTTTCTCCAGGGACCTGGTGGATGTGACCCTGGATGTGATGTTCAGGAGCCACTGAACATCAAAGGATGCCAAGAGAACAAGTTGATTCAAGGACAATCTCAAAGCATGTGAGAAGCCTATTCCAAAGGGCAGGAAGTCAAAGCTGTGGCAGGAGTCCAGCTTGGCCAAATCAGGAATTCCTGATCAAGTTCAAATGCTGGAAGAAAGAATATGGGGAGAGCAGAAGCAGGAATGGACTGTCTGGGAGGAATGTAGAAACATTGCCCAGACTGTTAAATTATGTGGCAAAGATTATCTGCACACCCACAAGGAAGCTTGGAGAGACAATGGCAGGGTGGGGAAATCAAGCAATATTCTTCCTGGAACACATTGTGGGATGTAGGAGAAAAGCAGTTCATGATCACTGAAAACTTAGAATAAGATGTTTAGGAGGGGAAGCAAAGGTGGGACAAGAGAGGGATTTAGGTAGATTGTGAGGAACAGGAGTGGTAAAATAGACAGGTAAGGGACTAAAATGGGCAACTGCATATGAGGAGGTGGCTGGTCAGTTTGCTTGGCTGTGCTCTGTGCCTGATCGGGGCAGTCTGTCCTGACTTGTCCAGCTCCTTCCCAGCTCTCCCCTGAGTGATGCTTTGCAGTCTGTGTGTGCATGGTGTGTACAGGGGTGTGAGCACAGCAGTGGGTCGTGTCTCTGGTGCTGGTGGCTGCAGTGACTGTGGGTGTGGAGTGATCGTGTGAGCAGCTGACATGACTTGGGAGCAAGGGGGTGAACGCATCTCTAAGGGTCCATTCTGGATGTAGCAACCCCTGGATGTCTCCAAAATCAGGAACTATGAGACCAGGGGAGTCCTAGCTGGCCCTGTGTGTGTGACAGACATGTGGGGAAAGAATTAAGAAAGCCAAACCTAAATCAAAGTCAAAATGGGTGAGGTGCGGCAGGCACCAGGAATGGCTTCCACAGACACATGGGAAGCTGAACAAACACCAAGAAACAGATGGAGCCACTGCTGAACAGGGTGGGTGACCCAGTCTCAAAGAACACTGACAAAGCAGAGGTGACTCAAAAACTTGATATCCTCTTCACTGGCAAGGTCTGCTCTCATGTTTCACAGGGTCTTTGTGCCTACAACCCCCACATAGGAGTTTTGGGCAGAAAATGACTACCCACAGCAAAGATTGAGTTCTGGGCCATTTAAGCACACTTGTTGAACACAAGTCTCTGTGTCCAGATGAGATACATCCGAGGGTTGTAAGGACAAGCTGGCTTACAGCACTGCAAAGCTACTCTTGTCTTTGAGAGGTGACTCAACCCAGGATTCTCTGAAGCTATCATTTGTGATAATGATTTGCAGAATGTTTTCTAATGACTAACTAGCAGAACTAAAGAATTTTATCAGACAGGTCTCAAGAGGTACTGGGATTTAGGGAGTTGAAGACAGATGGAAAACTAGCTAATGCTTCCTTGAAGAAAATAGCTGAAGTCAATTATGTATAAGAGAAACCTCCAGGTAGTTTAAGGTTGACTGTGAATGCAACCTGCTGTGGCATATTATTTGTGCTGCCTAAATTAGAATTTTAGCTGTTCTTGATAAAACATGTTAGCCATCGTGTTTTAAAATAAACCCATCCAGTAGGACTGCTCGAATTCTATGGATGGCTAAGGATGTTATAAAAATAAAGCTGTCTTTCCAGTCAGGCATTAGTGTTATGAAATAAAGGAGAGGACAATGTGTGTGACAGGCCTTTCTGGAAAGAAGACATTTAGTCATTGCCTTTCTTGGAAAACTCAGAATATCACTGAATGATGTAGGGATGTCTGCAGGTTATCTGGCCCCAGCAATTGCTCAAATCATGGCTAAGTATAAGGTTAGATTTGGTTACTCAGGGTGCTCTTCAGTAGAGTTTGGAAAACCTCTATGGATGAAGAGTTGAGAATCTCTTTTGGAAGCCACTCTTATGGTGATTTTTTTTAATGTTTAATCAGAATTTCCCTTGCTTCACTTTTTGACCACTGTCCTTTGTCTTTTCACTGTGCATGCCTGAAAAAGGGTATAGCTTCATCTCGAAAACGGTCTCTAGATAGTAGAAGAAATTATCCTTTCTGGATAACTGTCTGATATTCTTATGGAAGATTTGTTGCTATAGCATACAGAAGTGTCTCATGGAGAGCTGTGGTGTTCAGACTTTTACAAGGTTCTGATTGCCATCGACATGATTTTGTAAAGATTTTTAAGAAATGCTTCCTGTTACATCAGTATTTTTGGAAGAAATTGGTGAGATTAAGGGAACCTGGGGTAAGGAGTTCCAGTATGGCTATGTCAGGATAAATTAGGTTTTTTTCCCCCCAAATTTATTTCCATTAGGGATTTTGTAAAGCAGAAGTTGTAGACTCTGAGTTCTTGAGTCCTAGAATACAATCTCCATCTCACCTTATATGTGTCCTTCCAAATGTCCTTACTTTACATGGGAGATCACAATTAGAAGAAGAAAGGAAGAAAAGTATCCTTCCCCCTCTTCAAACAGTGTTTTAGCATTGAGGAGAAATCTTTTATCAGTAAGTGCTAAATTTTCCTGATCAGTAAATTAACTTACAAAATCTTTCTGATTGCCTGGTAACATATGTTTATCTTCATATGCATTGTTATTCCTGTTTGTGTGTTTTGCTGTGAAGTTCTTCTTTAATTAATGGTTCAGAGATGATTTGAAAATCTTTTAAAACTTACATATATATATATATATATATATATAAACCCCTTATATATATGTTATTTTCTCTACAAATCTTCCTGAGGAAACTCCTACCAGACATAGAAAACTACCTCAAATTTTTTATATGACATTGTTTCACATCAGGCTATGGAGGCAGTATAAGAGATAAGAGCTTTTCAAAGCAAATAACAGAGCTTAAGGTTCCTGAATTAATTGCCTGCTTTTTCCATCAGTGTTGTGCTCTGCTGAAATGGCACTGGAATGACAGATTTTAAATGGTTTCTTGCTAGGATGTGACTTATGAGCAGTCATATTATTTCAGCAGACTCAGGTTACTGGTGAGATGCACTGACAAGAACAGAGACATACCCTGAGCTGTCTCGGAAGGGGTGACATTTGTCCTGCAGCTCAGATATGTCAAACTGTGCTGCAGGTTTGACTGCCTTACAAATGAATAACAGTGTGACTGGATGTGCATTTGAAGCTCCTGTCTGGGGAAGGGTGTTTGGGCTCAGCCATGTTGCAGTGACTCAGACTATCTTGGATGATGCAGAATGGGTTAATTTCACTGCGCCGGACTCTGCCTCAGAGGATAGATTCAAAAAAGAGTCCACAACATAAAAATTCTTAACCCCTGAGGTCACCTGTGCCTGCCTCCTCTCTTTGTTTCAGAGATTCAGGCCTCTCACAGGACAGTNCCGAAGCCCTTTGCAACAAGCAGTCTCTTGGCTTTAGTTCGGCAGGAGCAAAGACAAGGAGGAAAGGGTTGGAATTTCTGTAGCTTTATTCCAAGTTTATTTTCTTGAAGGGGAGCTCACAGAAAGACCCCTTAACTCTTAGGTTACATGTTTTTATAGGGTTACAAAGTGAGAGAGGTAGAATAGAGATAGCCAATCCAAAGGTGACACGCGTGGCAAAGAACTAATAGAAACATCTCAGGGGAGGAGCTCATCCTAAGTTAAAAATGGTAGTACAGCTAAAGATAATCTTGAAATACGCAGTCCTGTGAGAGGCCTGAATCTCTGAAACAAAGAGAGGAGACAGGCACAGGTGGCCTCAGGGGTTCAGAATTTTTATGTTGTGGACTCTTTTTTGAATCTATCCTCTGAGGCAGAGTCCGGCGCAGTGAAATTAACCCATTCTGCATCATCCAAGATAGTCTGAGTCACTGCAACATGGCTGAGCCCAAACACCCTTCCCCAGACAGGAGCTTCAAATGCACATCCAGTCACACTGTTATTCATTTGTAAGGCAGTCAAACCTGCAGCACAGTTTGACATATCTGAGCTGCAGGACAAATGTCACCCCTTCCGAGACAGCTCAGGGTATGTCTCTGTTCTTGTCAGTGCATCTCACCAGTAACCTGAGTCTGCTGAAATAATATGACTGCTCATAAGTCACATCCTAGCAAGAAACCATTTAAAATCTGTCATTCCAGTGCCATTTCAGCAGAGCACAACACTGATGGAAAAAGCAGGCAATTAATTCAGGAACCTTAAGCTCTGTTATTTGCTTTGAAAAGCTCTTATCTCTTATACTGCCTCCATAGCCTGATGTGAAACAATGTCATATAAAAAATTTGAGGTAGTTTTCTATGTCTGGTAGGAGTTTCCTCAGGAAGATTTGTAGAGAAAATAACATATATATAAGGGG